>QAOC01032672.1:0-19224 GCA_003255005.1 Begonia fuchsioides
ATCAGATCCCTGGACAAATCCACCTCAATCAAGATTCGGCGAAGTCTGTCTTACCGAGAGTTTTCGTAAAATAATCAGTCATCAAGGGCCTTCCAATGTTGGAGGAGATTTTTTCCAAAGCAGATTTGCTCCAGCATTCCAGCGGCAGCTCTTCAAGGATAACCCAAACGTGAATAGTTTTGAAGCTTTCGTCTCCGTAAATAAACCATTCAAGCCGTTCTTTTAATAATAGAGGTTTCCCGAAAATAGAATAGGGTCCTTCACAGAGAACTTTGCTGCAACTCTCAGCGGTTTGGAAGATAAAGGTAACCCAGCCTCGTGCACTGGATATGGTTTTAACCGGGACATTCCAACCCTGAATGATCTTGTGGAGACCCACTTTACCCGGGTGTCTATTCAGGAAGAAACCAACCAGAACATGACCAAGGTCATCTTTTATATTTAGGGTGTCAGCTTCAGTAAGATGAATAATCTCTTCATTGCATCGGGTAGAGGAGAGAATATGACCCTGTCCAAGATTTCTTCCGTCTTTAACCATGTCAACAAATGAAGCAGATAGGGGGGGAGGGGGGGATGAAGGCGCATGAAAGCTTGAGGTAGGTCGGGAGGGAGGATGATGCTGGACTCGAGAACCCGGGAGGAAGGGAGAGGGGAAATCATGGATGGATTTTCTGATTGGCCGGCTGGTAAGGAGACCCTTATCAGTGGAAAGGGGATGGAGGGGAGCTTCGGGGGGCAGGTCCAGGATCGGGAGGGAGGGCGGGAAGGAGAGGTTACGGCTTTTTCTTTTAGAGGAGTGTCCTTCGAGAGGAAAAGCTGGGGCAGGGGTGGATCAGGGATGGAAAGTGTAAAAATTGTAAAATTTTTAATATGTAAATTACGTGTAAAATTTTCGCGTTTGTTGACTAGTCTTATGTTGGACTTTGACTAGTAATTTGTCAGATTTCGTTACGTGTAACGTTGAATATTCTCGGTAAACAATTTGAATTTTGATCGAACCGTTGATTTTCAAATCGTAAATTTTGGACGTTTTGGATTAAGTCAATTTTTCCGATTATGTGGAAACATAGTTATTTTGGATAATTGACGAGAAAGCCGAGAAGATTGGATCGGAAATTTAATAGCGATCCGATCGGTTTTTATAATATAATTTTATAATATTATATTATATTATTTAATTATAATTATATTATAAGATAACGTTAAAGGACAAGAATTAGAAGAAAAAGAGGAACTTACCTGGAGAAATCGAAGACGACGAGCGACCGAGGAACCGCGACCGACTTTGAGGGATTTTGAGTTTTCGTCAACGGTTTTCGACGTTTAAGGTATCGGAATATTCGTATTGAAAAGTTATTAAGTCCTATGCAAGTATTTTTGAAGGAAAGCTTGTATTTTAGGAGTAATCGGAGAAAAACCAATTTGATATCGGTTTTTCAAACAGCATTTTTTCTAGCGATTCTTGGTACCGTTATGTTCGTCTCGTCGAGACGAGTGTTTTGATGTAAAGTTTGTCGAAATTGGAGGTCGGATGAACCGCGGGCGACGTTTTGACAGTGACCGTTGACCCGGTCAACGGTCAGCTGTCCCGTTTGGACCGGTTTGACCAGTCCGAACCGGTCTAGGCCTGAACCAAACCGAACCTAAACCGGCCCGTACGGTTCCTGGTCCAATTTGACCCGTTTTACAGTCATTTTTCATATTTTTTCGTCATGATCCCTAATTAGATATTTTTGGGACGTTTCAGAGGACTTTCTGGAATTAGAGGTTTTACCGGAGGAAGTTAAAAAGTCGAGAAAGGAGAAATCTCGTAAATAAAAGTAAGTGGTTTATATTTATAGCATTGTTTTGTGCATGGTTTTAAATTTTATTTAAAACCTTATTTTGGTGGATTGACACCGGTTAAATGAGACGTGATCTGGTTATTGACACGTCGGTTTTATGTATATATGTAGTTTTATTCGAAATGTATATGATTTTGTTTGGGTCATTGATAATAGAATATCTTTTGATTACTTTGTGCTGTTGTATGCAGAAGTATCATTAGATTACACTATTATTGATGGGTATTATTCGACGGGTATTTGGGGGCGGTTTAGCTCTTGGGGGGCCCGATAACTCCCAAAGTATACTGGCCAGGTTGTTACACGAGCAGGTAGTTCTTGTGGCTGACCTCGTGTGCCACGAGCAGGTAGATTGAGAGGAAGGTAGATTGAGCATGCACAAGATGAGAGGAAGGTAGATTGAGCATGCACAAGATGATCTTTAGCCATGAAGATGAAGAAGAACATGAAAAGGATGATTCAAGATCTTCAGCACGACCTACTCCTTTTTCCGCTGAGCCAGATGTCACACCGGCTAGTGATCCGGACAAAGAGCATCTTCCTGAAGAAGGGACAGTGTTGATTCCCTCCTCCACTGGAACTCAAGTTCTGATTCCCCATCCCTCTCACCGATTACTTTTCCATCCTTAGATGACGAGGCATTAAGAGGAGACAAGGATATCTAAGTAGTTTTTAGTTTTAATTTTTTTTGAGACTTTGAATCTTAGCTTTTCTTCATAAACAATTTTGTTGTGTGTGTGATTCAATGTGCTTATTTGTCCATCCTATCTTTGTGCTTTACTGTTATTTTCTCCTTGATTTTTTTTGATAATGTCAATGGGGGAGAATAAGTGTCTATGTATGGGGGAGCTTTGAATACTTTGAATATCTATAATGCATGCATAGATTATGGGGGAGAAAATTTTTTTTATCTTTCAAACATGCATGAATAGTTTGTCATCATCAAAAAGGGGGAGATTGTTAGCTTTAAAAGGTTTTAAAGCAATCAATTATTTTTGATGATAACTATGTAAGATAAAATTGAAGTTTTAGCAAGTGCAGCTAGGCTCGTAGAAGCAACTTATGTCGACAGGTAAGAACGTATGTCGACCGCTTAAAGACCAGAGAAGAATCATATGTCGACCTTTTATCAAGTATGTCGACCGATTGAAGTCAATTGAAGTTCAAGAGATTGGATCGCATGTCGACCGGAAGCAACATATGTCGACCGCTTAAAATCCAGAGAAGGATCGTATGTCGACCGGACGCAACATATGTCGACCTCTTAAAATCCACAGAAGGATCATATGTCGACCGTCTATTAAGTATGTCGACCGGCTTCCGACAATCAAAGTTCAAGACATTGGAGCGTATGTCGACCGGAAAAATAACAGAAAGTTTTACATGTCGACCACCAAGTGTAGATGTCGACCGAAGAACTTAGAGACACTGAAGTTATGTCGACCGTTCAAGAACTTATGTCGACCGTCCAAACAACAGAGAATCTCCTATGTCGACAGTTAAAGAATGTATGTCGACCGGCCAAATAACAGAGAGTTTTCCATGTCGACCACCAAGAGTAGATGTCGACCAAAGAACTTTGAGATACCGAAGTTATGTCGACAGTTGAAGAACTTATGTCGACCGGCTAAATTCCAGACAGTTTTTTTATGTCGACCGCAAAGAGTATATGTCGACCGAAGAACTACAAAGATACTGAAGTTATGTCGACAGCTACAATGACATGTCGACCGGTCAAGACCAACGACAGGAAAATTCTTCAACGGCTACTTTCTTATGAGTCTTAACGGCTATCTCTATGTCGACAGCCCTCGAGTATATGTCGACAGCTCCGAAGTCTGACAGACGAAAATCTATAAATTAGAAATGAGAAGCCAAAAGTAAAGCCGATTTTTTGAGAGAGAAAAGCACGTCCAAACTCTGCCAAAATTCCTAGTTAGCTTTTCTCTTACTCTCTCCTCATTGTAAATTGTATAAGATCATTCTCATTGTGATCGAGAGAGTAGTTTTTCAAATCATTCTCGAAAAACTTCAAGTTATTATTTGTGAGCAATTGTAAAGGGGTGACGCCTCTCAGAAAGAAGAGTCATTTGTAAGGTTTGATTGACACCCGGAAGTCAATCATAGTAAAGCTCGAGGTAGAGTGGAAAGATCTTCAAGGAGCAACCTTGAAGCGCGGACGTAGGCAAGGTTGGCCGAACCGCGTTAACAAGCTCAGTGTCATCCTTCTTTCTCTTAAACTTTTTAATTATTGTTTGTGCTTAGTCATTTAATAGATAAATAAATTTTAAGAGATAAACGAAGAATTTATACTAAACTTATAAAATATCTATTAACCTAATTCACCCCCCCNNCCCCCCCCCCCCCCCCCTTTTAGGTTAAACACGATCCTACAGAAGCATCCGAGAGTCCCTCATCACCGAGGCTCACAGGGGCGGCCTTGCGGGCCACTTTGGAGAGAAAAAGACTTGGGAGATGCTCAAAGAGCACTTTTATTGGCCTCACTTATTTCGGGACGTGCACCACTTTGTCGAACAGTGCGCGACATGCAAGAAGGCCAAGACCCGCACGCTACCCCTGATGTGCAACAGGAGCACTGATGTGCCGTCAAACGATGAGCGGCGCACCGGGGTCGGAAGATGAACGTGCGCGTGACCGGAGGAGGCAACTCGTACGGCGGTCGGAAAATTGGGTGATGCGATTTATGGAGTTATGGTGCGGAAGTATAGTGGGGTGGAAATAAGGTGGTTTGAAGGTGAGAATAATGGAATGGCTCGGATAAAAACGAAGGTGGTTCGGAGGGAGGTTTATGGACCGGAATCGGAAAGTGGTCGTTCGGGAAATTGGGATGAAGGTTCGGAGGGTGTAGTCTTGTGGAGGTGGATATGGCTCTTTGAACACTTGAACGAATAAGGGTTCAAAGAGGTAGACCTTGCTTGCGTTTGGATATGACGCACCTTGCGCTCGCGAGGGTTGTCGATGGCTTGGCCGGATGTGACGCACCGGAGAAGGATCGAAGATTTGAGGGAATTATCAAAAAGGCGATAAGCACTTTGTATTGATAAAAATTCACTAAGTTCATTAGAGGCTAAGTGCCTCTTAAATAGACAAAAACATAAAAGGAAAATACTAAGTAAGAATCGTAAGCCGTCGATCAAGTTGGACGTCTCGGATCGTGAAGGCGCGGATCGGTGAAGGATCTTGAAGGCGCGGATCGGCGATGTGGCGCGAGATTCGTGGGATTGCATGCCGTTGGTTGTAGCCGGGTCTGGGTGCTCGGGCGCGCGCGTCGTCGTTGTCGGTATGTAGCTGGATCCGGGTGCTCAAGGAATGCGTCAGCGTCGCAGATGGCGCGGCCGGGTCGCGGTCGGGTGCGCGCGCGGGTGGGCGCTGTCGGGTGCGCTGGTGTGCGCTGCCGGGCGCGCGCTAGAAGGAAATCCCGAGATTCTCGGGATTTTCCCGATGTGATCGGGATCACCGAGTTTCATGGGATTTTCCGTGTGCGAATCTTCCCTTATCTCTCTAGTTGATATTTTCCCACTAATTGGCTCCTTCCATAAGATTTTGGCACGGCCGAAAATGCTAAGTGTCCATGGGCTTCTTCCTTGTTGCTTGGGCTTCGGCCATGTTGGATCGCGTGCCTTTAAACTTCGTCTTTCGTGACTTGGGCTGGCTCTTCTTACTCTTCTACGTCTCTAATTGCTGAAAGGAAATGTGGCGCTCGGCCACTTATTGAAGTGGGTCGAGCCCCTTAATGGGACTCGGCGCGGGCCGTGTCGGCTGGCCCGTGGGGCGCTGTCTGGGCGCGGTCCGTGTCGACGCGCGCCACGGCCGACCCGATGTGGGCGGTCTTGGCGCGTCTGGTCCTATCTTGCATCGTGTCCGTTGGCCCGATGTGGGCGGTCTTGGCACTGTCTTCGGTGTCCGATTTGGGGTGCCACATGATGCATGTCCTCGGTTGACTTTGATCAAGCTCCGAGGGTTTTTCCATGATAATGTTCCCTACAAAATGAGCAACCAAGTTAGTATAAAACTCTCGGTCCGATGGGCTCGAGTCTCGTGGCACATCAAGCACATCACCAATCTAGCGCCGAGGAGCATGGCCAAGTTTGCTAATTTGTGTGCTCGTTTTGTAGGAAACATAACCTCGGAGTCACCCACGAAGAATGGCCAAGAAAAGCCCAAGGCGTCCATCACATGGCTGGACACGAGCGTGACCAAACACATCGGGCCGGACATGGCGGCCCATGCCGCGGGACATGCGACCTTGACCGCGGATGCCGGGCCGATGACCACAGCATTCACCTCGACCGCACACAACAGGCCGGACGAGGCGGCCCATGGCACCGGACACAAGACCACGGCGCGCACCATCAAAGGATCTACCGGGCCACGTGACGCGGCCCACACCGAGACCCATTAGGGTCTCGGCCAACTTCAATAAGTGGCCGAGCGCCACATTTCCCTTCAGCACTTAGAGACTTAGAGAATGAAGAGGATCAAGCCTAGACATCAAATGGACGGATTTTCAGCCCAAGACACAACAAGGCCGAGACCCATGCAACACTTAAAGAAGCCCAAGGCATCCTTCAAATTTGACCGTGTCAAATCTTTAGGGATAAGATATTTCGGTTGGAAAATAACAAACAAGAGGATTTGGGGGGATTCCCACGCACAAAATCCCATGAATCTCGGAGATACATATCTCGGCCGAGCGCACCCAACAGCGCGCCCACCAGCGCGCCCGGCAGCGCACCACACCCGCCTGCGCGCCCGCCAGTGCACCCATGGCGCGACACACCCGAACCACAACGCATTTCCGAAGATCTTCGTGCCAAATCATCCTAGACGTCCAAATCATCCGATGGCTTGAGATTACTAGTTCTCTAGATTTTCGTTTTTGTTTTTGTCTATTTAAAGAACACTAGACTTTCTTGTTTACTTAGTGAATTTTATCAATACAAGAGCTTTACGCCTTTTTGATAATTCCCTCAACCCGACGTTACTTCTCCGGTGAGTCATATCCGGCCAAGCTTCCGTCAACCCTTGTCGTAGCCTCGGTGCGTCATATCCGAGTCTTCTCCAAGGTCTACCGAATTTGGATACTTTGATTGCTCAAGTGTCCAAAGCGTCCGCCATCATATTCATCATCTGATTCCTCCATAATCCACACCATTCCCGAGCCATCACCAACCTTCCCGATCATCCGATCATACAAACCGTGCCATCTCCATATTTCCACTTTCTAGCTTCCACAAACTACCACATTATCAACCATTCCATCGACCATTCACCGAACGCCCGAGTCAATTTAACTCGTGCGCACGCCCACCGATCAGGACGTGCAAAACACCCCGCCGTTACACATCAACCCCCAAGGTCTTTACTTGCCTTTACCGGTGCCCGACCACCCATGGCACGACATTAGCATGGATTTTGTTCTCGGACTCCCATGGACAAGTCGAGGCAAGGATTGCATTATGGTCGTGGTCGACCGATTTTCAAAGATGGCGCATTTTATAGCATGTGCCAAGACCGCCGAAGCCACGGCCATCGCCGAGCTATTTTTCAAGGAAATTGTCCGACTTCACGGCATGCCCCATTCAATCGTGTCCAATCGAGATGGTAAGTTCCTTAGCACTTTTTGGAGGACCTTATGGGCACAACTCGACACCAAGCTACTTTTTAGCACGGCTTTCCACCCGCAAACCGATGGTCAAATCGAGGTAGTCAACCGATCACTAGGTTCATTACTCTGAGCTACGGTGGATACAAGGATCTCGACATGGGATCTTCAATTGCCGTTTATTGAATTTGCTTACAATCGGTGCCCACACAACACCACGGGTATGTCCCCTTTTGAAGTTGCTTACGGCTTTAATCCTTCTACACCTATGGATTTACTTCCATTACCGAGCCAAGAGCACACCAACACCGACGACCTTGATAAGGCCGAGAAGATCCGCAAATTGCACGAGAAGATTAAGAACCGGATCGAGAAAAAAAATGCCAAATATGCTCAAGCGGCCAACCGAGGCCGAAAGGAGAAAATTTTCCAAGTTGGAGATTTAGTGTGGCTTAAGCTTCGACACTTTGAGCAAAAGCACGCTAAATTACTTCCACGAGCCGACGGACCATTCCGGGTGACTGAGCGTGTCAACCCAAATGCATACAAGCTCGAACTACCGGGCGAGTATGACATTACCACGGTCAACGTCCGAGATCTCTCACCCTACTTGGATGATGATGATGATGATGATGATGAACCTGCTGATTTGGAGGAACAAGGGGTAGATTTTGGGACAACGACGTGGCCGAGACTCACTAGAGTCTCGGTCCATAGGAATAAGTGGCCGACGTGAAGGAACGCACGGTCCGATCCTCTTGGATCGTGCGCTCTTCCACGGAGCCCGACTCCTCGGCCCACCCAACGCCGAGCCCGGCCACCTTAGTTTTCTTTCCAGCACTTAGAGATTTAGTGAAGGAGAGCATGAAGTCTGAAATTAGAAGACGCTCAACGCTCGAGTGGAAGCCCAACACGGCCGAGCCTTCCACAAGGCCCGGCCCACTATCGGCCAACCCAAAGACCCTGACCAAACCCTCTCGAAACTTGACTTTATTTGTCAAGTTATTCTCATATATGGTCATGGAAAGGATCGGATCCAGATTGGCACAAGAAGATCGTTCGGTGACACGCACCATGACTGCCGCGGCGCACGTTCAAGGACGTCCATGGTCAACTGAGGCTTTGCAGCTGAATTGACCGTGCCTTTGTCAACTTTTGGACTCTACAGGATGGCTGGAAGACTCACTCCAAAGATAGCACGGACAAATCCCATGATGTCAAAGGAGCGTTCAACCGGCCCAAGCCCACGTGCACCCGACAACCAACCACCGAACATCCAGCACCATATTCGGGATTCTCAACCCATGCAGACCGGGATTCTACTTCAAACAGCATGCAGAGGCGGCTGGAAAATTATCTCTAAGATGGCACGAGCGGATATTTCAAGGGGCCGAAGATACGGTCCATTAGGCCGAAGATACGGCCCACTACGACCCATGTGCCGAAAACGCCACGCACACCTCCAACCATCTTCGGGCAACAAAGGAACCAAGCCACGTGCTGCATATAGTTGACCCACCGAGAGCATTTAAAGACCTTTAAACTAAGTTGGCTCGAGCCAATCTCCATATGGCTCAAAGACAACTCCCTTGGTGCACCTCTCGGTCAACCACGAGACACCATGGTCAAGATCCCAACCAACAACATGAATCCCGAACAAGATCAATCTACCGACCAATGAAGAACACCTTTGGACTTTCTAAAGTCAACGAGGAGCACTTGATTAATCCAAAGGCCGAGAGCTCCCTTCTTTTTAGATAATTAGTTCAACTTTATTTCTTTAAGTATTTTAATCGTTTCCATTGTTCAATAGAGAGAATTTTAGTAAAATTGTGCATTGCACCTTCTTCCCGAAAGGATCGAAGCTCCCTCCCGATAATTCCCCTCCAGTGAGTCATATCCGGCCGAGTGTTATCAACCCTCGAGTGTTCATCGGTGCGTCATATCCGAGAAGACATTCAAGGTCTACCGAAGTAAACACTTTGATTGCTCAAGTGTTGAAACGTACATCCATCCATTACCTATTCCCGTTTCCATTCCCGAGCCTTCAAACTCCTCCACAAGCCGATTTCGGTCTACATTATCACCACCGAGTCATCTCCATAAACTACCGAGCCATTCCCGAATTTCCACCACCAAACCCCCTTATTTCCATCACGTTACGCTTCCGCAAACCCCATCTTAAATTGGCCCGAGCCAATTTACCGATCGCCGTACACACGACCCTCCCAGTTACGTGAAAAGCGACAAGTCCGATAAAGTGTGTGCGATCCTGGTTCCCACAGCACACCAGGCCATGGCAGGGCGTGCGCTTGAGGTGCGGCCTGATGTGCCACGAGACTCGGGCCCAACGGACCGAAAATTTTATACTAACTTGGTTGTTCATTTTGTAGGGAACATAATCACGGAGAAACCCTCGTAGTTAGATCAAGACCGGCCGAGAACGTGCATCACATGGCACCCCGAGCCGGACACCACAGACCGCGCCAAGACTGCGGCGCATGACGAGACAGGCTGCACCATGACCGCGCTGCATGGGCCAGCCGACACGGCCCATGCCGACACGGCCCACGCCGAGTCCCATTAAGGGGCTCGGCCATCTTCAATAAGTGGCTGAGCGCCACATTTCCTTTCAGCAAATAAAGAGTTAGAAGAGTAAAAAGAGCAAGCCCAAGACAAGAGAAAACAAATTAAAAGGCCCGCGATTCATCAAGGCCGAGACCCATGAGACACTTAAGGAAAGCCGCGTGCACTTAACAATTTCGATCGTGTCAAATTCGTATGGAAGGAGCATATTAGCGGGAAAATAACAACTAGAGAGATAAGGGGAAATTCGCACACGGAAAATCCCATGAAACTCGGAGATCACGATTGTCACGAGCAAATCCCGAGAATCACGGGATTTCCTTTAGCGCGCACCGGCCACGCCCGTTTCAGCGAACCCGACAGCGCACGCCTACGCGCACCCGGCGATGACCCAGCCGCACCTACATATGCGATGCACTCTCCCGCACGCACGGACCCAGCTACACCTAGACGGCACGCAATCTCAAAGATCCCGCGCCACCTCACCGATCCGAGTCTTCACAATCCGAGACGTCCAACCGATCAAACGGCTTACAATTCTTACTTAGTATTTTTCCTTTTATGTTTTTTTCTATTTAAGAGGCACCTAGCCTCTATTGAACTTAGTGAGTTTTTATCAATACAAGTGCTTCTAGTCTTTTGATAATTCACTCAAATCGATGATCCTTCTCCGGTGCGTCACATCCGGCCAAGTCTCGGCAACCCTTGTGAGTGAACGGTGCGTCATATCCGAACTCAAGCAAGGTCTACCGATTTGAACCCTTATTCGTTCAAGTGTTCAAAGCGTCATCTCCACCTCCATAAAACTACACCTGACACGCTCCAAGATGCGGAGGTGTCGGGAAGAGAGGAGATGGCAACAAACTGCCGAGAGAAAGAAAGGTAGGCAGCAACAGGGGATTGGAGCAAGGAGAACTCCAAACGCATACAGGGGCTTTAGCTAGAAATTGGAGGACTTAAACCTTAGAGAGTGGGCTAAGTTTGACCAAATTTACAGCTTAAAACACGTGCGGATCAATAAAATACACGGAGGCAAAGTTAGGTGCACAAACAGACAAAGCTGAAAGAAACAGTGCAGGGGTGTTGGGGAGACTTGTGCACAACTTCCAATTCAGGGAGTCTGGGAGGGTGGAAATTGGCAGAACTTAACTTCAACTAAGTGGAAAGAATTTGCAAGTGGTTTGAGGGAAAAATCATGGGTAGATTGGAAGATATGCAGGATAGAAAATTGATGGACAGAACTACCCGATTTCAGGAATTCGGGTAGAAGGCAGTGGAAAAAACATGCATAACTCTTGATGGGGAGGGGCTGTGGCTAAACGTAAAGAACAGTTATTTCAAGCCATGAAAGAGGAACTCACAGCCATAAAATTAGGGACTTTTGTTCACGGAAAACAGAAATGGCACCACTCGGGTATGCACCAAAAACAGCAACCAACAACAAAGACAAACACAAATGCAAACAACAAATGGAGGAAGGCTATGGGATTTCCAAGCTCACTTTTGTTCCTAAACAAGTGAGGAAGGAGGTTGGAATAAGGTTTAGTGATCCTAGCTAATCACCAATACCAAGACAAACAAAGAAGACTGGATGTTACTCACCAAAATCCCTTGAAGCCGTGAGAAAAGAGGGTTTGAGAGCTTCAAGCTTCTGCAAATTTTCCAATACTTTTCTATCTTCCAAATGCTGAGAAAGGAAGGGTAAAAACCCTCCTTCCCACGAGCTACAAAAGGTGAATGATTATCACCCATAACCCTAAGTGCTAAACCAACAACAAGGTATGGCAAATTGGGGCCCACCCTTGACTTCCATCACCAACAAGAGTGATGGTCACTAAGGTAAGGTTAAAACCATTCCCTAAGGCTTCCTAAGGATCTCTCGCTTGCAGCCACGTAATTAGTTTACAACAAAAAGAAAGAGAAGGAGCTTGCATGGTTTTCACGTGAACCATGCAAGATATTATACAACCGGTTTCTTTCCTCAAAAGAATTAAAACGTGGACTTCTCCCATGCTCTCCCATCCTTAGACTTGTCTTTGTCCTTGCTGCATGAATGGATCATCTTCTTTAAGAATAACTTGGAGTTCCACGTGAGTTGTTGCTTGGTCTTTGTCTTGGTAAGATAGGCTATGAACTTTGGACTCTAAGTTCTCCTCTTCAATCTCCCAATGTATGCAATGTTTGGGAAGTTCTTTATCAAGAGAGGAGGGCATGTCTAGGAGGCCCTATAGTGGCGATGAATCTCCTGCAAAATTAGCAAATATGTTAGATAATTGTCTTGCCCGGCTTCGGGTGGTCGCACCCACCAGTGGATGGCGGTTCCCGGGCACATCAACACCTCTCTGAATCCCCTTCCCAATCCCCCGAACGACCGCTTTTACCGATTCCGATCCATACTCTTCCCTCCGAACCACCTTCGTTTTCATCCGAGCCATTCCCATATTTTCACCTTCAATCCACCTTATTTCCATCCCATTACACTTCCGCACCACAACTCCACAAATCGCACCACCCAATTTTCCGACCGCCGTGCACGATACCTCACCCGAGGCACGTACACGCTCACCTTCCGATTACGGTGCGCCGCTCATCGATTGACGGCACATCACGGCCATGGCGCGGCGCGTACGCTGAAGGGTGTGGCCATGGCTCGGCACGCGCGTCGAGGTGCGGCAATGGCGCGGCGAGCGCGTCGAGGTACGACAATGGCATGGTGTGCAGCCCGGGGGTGGTTTGCACGTCGGAAATGAAATAATAAGCGCACGAGATAGATTGCCTCGGGCGTTTGATGAATGGTGGAAGGAATGCTCGGTAATGTGGGGATTTGCGGAAGATCGGTTGTGGGCTTATGGAAATGGCACGGTGGATATGTTTGATGGCTCGGGAAGGTTTAATGATGACTCGGGGATGATGCGGGTTATGGATGAATCGAAAGATGGGGATGAAGTGGGACGATTAGGACACTCGAGTAATCGAGAGGGCCCGAATCGGTAGACCTTGGAGAGGGCTCGGATGTGACGCACCGAGACTCGGCAAGGGTTGGTGAAGGCTTGGCCGGATGTGACTCACTAGAGAAGCAACGCCGTTTGAGAGAATTATCAAAAAGGCTAGAAGCACTTGTCTTTGATAAAAATTCGTTGATTACAAATGAGGCCAAGTAGCCTTTTTATAGATGAAAACTATCTAAGGAAAATAGTCTAAGGGGAGACAAGGCCGTCGGATGGAGATCCGTGTGTCCAATCGGTCGGTGATCCATAAATTGCGTGATCCATGGTGTGCGCCTTGCCTTGTGTGTGATGCGTGCTGCAGATGCGTCGGGATGCGTTGGATCCGGAATGAACTTGGCCGCTTGGTCGGAATGGTACGTGGGTGGCGTGTATGTGGTCCGTGAATGGCGCACGCGGTGACGCTGGGCGCGCACGTTGCCGTGTCTGGGAATGGCGCACGCGGAGATGCTGAATGCGCGCGTTGTCATGTGTGTGATCGTCGCTCATCTGTGTGCGTGGTCGTACGCGGTCTGTGTCCGAGGCGGGCGTGATCTGCGCACGCGGCTGGCATGATTTGCGCACTCGGCTGGCTCCCGATCTTCGATGGGCTTCCAAGAAATGGGCTCGTGCGTTTCTCCTCATCTTTGGGCTTCGCTTCCATATTATTCTAAGTCTTTATTTTCTGGAATTAAATGTGACACTTAGCCACTTATTGAAGGTTTTGGCCGAGACCCTTAGTTGGGCACGGCGTGGGCCGTGCTTGACTCCGGGTGGGCCGTGTCATGCGGGTGCCAAGTGAGCACTTCCCTTGGTTGCCTCCTATCAGCCTCGGATGGATTGGTGAAGTGTAATAACCCTGCAAAATGAGCAACTAAGTTAGAAAAACCTCCTTGGCTCGATGGTGGCTCGTCGGTTGGGCCCGATGGGTCGGATGGCACATCATCCTCCCGGGGTACTTGAGGATTTGCCCTCAAATCTATCCTGTCGATGTCCTCTTCGTCCTCTAGGTAGGGGGATAAGTTTTGTACGTTTACGGTGGCTAGAACTTCGTTGTCGCCCGGAAGTTCGATCTTGTATGCGTTTGGGTTGATTCTCTTGATCACCCGGAAAGGCCCTCGGCCCTTGGGAGTAATTTTGCGTGTTTTTGCTTGAAATGCCTTGTCTTTAGCCAAACAAGGTCTCCTTCATGGAAAATTTTCTCCTTACGCCGTTTGTTGGCCGCGGTTGCATACTTCTCATTTTTGTGCTCGATGATCCGCTTGATCTTCTCGTGCACCTTTCGGACCATCTCGGCCTTTTGGAGACCGTCAGGGTTGGTGAGTTCTTGAGTTGGTAGAGGAAGTAGATCCATGGGTGTTGATGGGTTAAACCCGTAAGAAACCTCAAAAGGACTCATTCCCGTAGTGGAGTGTTGGCATCGGTTGTATGCAAATTCGAGGAACGGTAACTTAGTGTCCCATGTTGTGAATTTCTTGCCGATGACACTTCTCAATAATGCACCTAGTGTTCGGTTGACTACCTCTGTTTGTCCGTCGGTTTGGGGGTGGAAGGTCGTGCTAAAGAGTAGCTTGGTGCCGAGTCGTGCCCATAGTGTTCTCCAAAATGTGCTGAGAAACTTTCTGTCTCGGTCGGATACAATGGTTCGGGGAATGCCGTGCAATCGGACTACCTCTTTGAAAAATAAATCGGCGATGGCCGTGGCGTCATGGGCCGTGTGGCACGGAATGAAGTGGGCCATCTTCGAGAATCGGTCGACCACGACCACGACCGAGTCCTTCCGATTGTTGGTCCGTGGGAGACCTACTACGAAGTCCATGCTAAGCACTTGCCATGGATGACTTGGTGCCGGAAGAGGCAAGTACAATCCTTGGGCTAATGTACGTGTCTTGGCTCTTTTGCACACCGTGCATCTTTCCACGAATCGGTGTACGTCTCGAAAAGAGTGGGGCCAATAGAAGTGCTCCTTAAGCATTTCCCAAGTCTTCTTTTCTCCAAAATGTCCCGCAAGGCCGCCTCCATGAGCCTCGGTGATGAGAGACTCTCGGATGCTTTCTTTTGGAATGCATATTCGACCACCCTTCATGAGGTAACCTTCGGATAGCTTGTAGCTCGAGGCGTCACCTTCGGGGTCTCCTGAATATAAACTTTTAATCCATTCAAATCCGAAGAACCTTACCTTGAGCTCGGTCAAGAGGACGCTTCTTCGGGATAGGGCGTCGGCTACTACATTGGTGTCTCCCTTTTTGTACTTGATGATGTACGGGTAGCGCTCTAAAAATTCAATCCACTTGGCATGTCGTCGGTTGAGTTTGCCTTGGCTCTTGATGAATTTGAGTGCTTCGTGATCCGTATGGATGATGAACTCCTTCGGTAATAAATAGTGTTGCCATACTCCGATTGACCTAATCAAGGCATAGAATTCCTTATCATAAGTGGAGTAGTTAAGTACGGCACCTTTGAGTTTTTCGCTAAAATAGGCGATCGGTCGGCCTTCTTGCATTAGGACCGCGCCTATGCCCGTGCCGGATGCGTCGCACTCGACTTTGAATACCTTGTTGAAGTCCGGGAGGGTGAGTACGGGTGTTTCGCATAGTTGGGCCTTGATATGCTCGAAACTCCTTTGGCATTGCTCGGACCATATGAACTCTTGCCCTTTCTTGGTAAGTTCGGTCAAAGGAGCGACAATGGTGCTGAATCCTTTGATAAACTTGCGGTAGAAGTTGGCTAGGCCATGGAAACTTTGGATGTCCGAGATACTCTTCGGGATGGGCCACTCTTGGATGGCCGTGACTTTGTCGGGATCCGCTTCCAGGCCTTGTCCGGATATGATGAAGCCGAGGAAGTGGATCCGAGATTGTGCGAATGCGCATTTCTTTCGTTTGCCGAACAACTTGGTATCCCGTAGTGTCTCAAAAAGTCGTTCAAGGAAGTCTCGGAGAATGTGGTTCATGAGCCTCATGAAGGTGCTTGGTGCGTTGGTGCGTTGGTGAGACCGAAGGGCATGACGAGCCACTCGAATAGGCCGTATCGGGTTTTGAAGGCCGTCTTCCACTCGTCGCCTTCTCTCATTCGGATTTGATGATATCCGCTTTTGAGGTCCACCCGAGAGAACAATTTGGCTCCACTAAGTTCGTCCAACAAATCATCGAGTCGGGGCATTGGAAATCGATACTTAATGGTGATGTCGTTGATTGCTCGGCTATCCACGTACATCCGGTAGGAGCCGTCCTTTTTCGGGACTAAAAGTGCCGGTACCGCACATGGGCTTAGTGACTCTTTGATGTAGCCCTTGTCCAAAAGATCTTGGACTTGTCCTTGTAGTTCCTTGGTTTCCTCCGGGTTGAGGCGGTATGGTGGTCGGTTGGGCAATGTGGCTCCTGGTTGTAGGTCTATGTGGTGCTCGATCCCTCGGAAGGGTGGTAAACCTTCGGGAAGCTCGTCCGGGAACACGTCTTGGTACCGATGTAACAATTCTTGTACGGGCTTCGGGACCTCTTCTTTCATTTGATCCTCGGGTTCCCTATGAATAAGCACAATAAGTGGCTCACCTTGGTGAAGGGTGCGGGCAAGCTCCTTTCGGCCCATGATGAGGGTCATCTTGGATCGGGCTTCCTTTTTGTCGGCTTCGTCTTTGGCGATTTGCTCCGGTGTCATTGGAGCCAAAATGATGTTGCGCCCATTTACCTTGAGCGAGTATTGGTTGGATCGGCCATCGTGTTGTACATTCCGATCGTATTGCCAAGGGCGGCCGAGTAGGATGTGTGTAGCGCTCATCGGGACTACATCACAAATAACCGTATCTTTGTAACCACCAATTGAGAAGTCTAACCTTGTTTGTTTGGTGACCCTTACATCCTCTCGATCGGTAATCCATCTTAGCTTGTACGGTAGTGGGTGCTCGGTGGTCGGCATGCCTAGTTTCTCGACCATCTCTCGAGAGGCAACGTTAGCACAGCTACCTCCATCAATAATAAGTGAGCATACCTTGTCCTTGACGAGACAACGGCTATGGAACAAGTTTTCACGTTGATAAGTTTTGGGTTGCCGTTTGGCCGAGAGTGTGCGTCGTATGACAAAGAGCATCGGACCACCTTGAGCATGGCATACCTCTTCATCGGCCATGCTTAGTGATTCCTCGCCATGTGGTGGGTTTGGCTCGGTTTGTGCCTCATCCTCGCTTACTACGTCCTCGGTGTCCTCGAGGATCGTCATGATCCGTCGATTGGGGCATTGGGCGGCTACATGTCCTCGGCCAAGACATTTGAAGCATTGAATGTCTCTTGACCGGGGAACTTCTTTTTGCGACTCATGGCCTTTGGGATCCGCATTAGGCCGAGGAGTCCATGGCTTGGGCGTCGGAGCCGGGGTTCGTGACTCGACCATAGGTGCGGGTCGGTATGATGCGGTGGGCCGGGCGATGGGGCGTTGGCTGGACGCTTTGCTTTTTCGTTTGAGTTGTCTTTCCACCCGTAATGACATTTGTATGAGATCGTCAAATGTATCAAAAGGGTGCAGCTCCACTATGTCGCTAATGTCTCGGTGTAAGCCTCGGGTGAACCGCGCCATTAGTTGCTCGGTTAGCTCGGATAGATCCCAACGGATCCGTAATGTCTCGAACTCGTTGAGGTACTCGTCCACCGTTGAGTTGCCTTGTCTAAGGCTTTGGAGTTGGAGAAAGAGATCTTGGCGGTAATGGCTCGGGACGAACCTTTTTCGCATGTGGCACTTCATGGTTCGCCACGTTGTAATGTCATCTTCTCGCATTCTCCGTCTTTGAGCCTTGAAACTATTCCACCAAAGGGAAGCATAGTCGGTTAATTCAAGAGAGGCGAGTTGTACCTTTAACTTTTCCGAGTAGTTGTATAGATCGAAGATCTTGTCGACTTTTTCGACCCAATCAAGGAATGAGTCTCCATCGGATACTCCTTTAAAAGATGGAAGGTTGAGTTTTGGAAGTCTCCATTCTTCATCTCGTTCCTCATGGTGGTCGGGAACGTGCTCGTCGTCGGATCCGTCCGAGTCGCGAGGTGCGGCCCGTCGTGGACCCACTCCGTGTCTACGTGCTGGTCGGGGAGCATCTTGTGGTGGTGGTGGTCGCGTCATGGTTTCTTCTAGTCGTTGGAGGAGGGTGTCCATCCTTCGGTTGATTGCATCGAATTGCCCTTGGATAAGGGGGTCCACTTCTCGTGGTTCGGAGGCGATGGTGGGATCGGACGTCGTGGCTTGGTCTCGGCCATTGTGAATGGCTCCGCTTCTAGTCATCATGGATAAGAAAATTTAGAAGAGTGGGGTGAAAAATAGGAACCTTTGGCTCTGATACCAAATGGTGTGCAGCCCGGGGGTGGTTTGCACGTCGGAAATGAAATAATAAGCGCACGAGATAGATTGCCTCGGTGCTGGGCTTATGGAAATGGCACGGTGGATATGTTTGATGGCTCGGGAAGGTTTAATGATGACTCGGGGATGATGCGGGTTATGGATGAATCAAAAGATGGGGATGAAGTGGGACGATTAGGACACTCGAGTAATCGAGAGGGCCCGAATCGGTAGACCTTGGAGAGGGCTCGGATGTGACGCACCGAGACTCGGCAAGGGTTGGTGAAGGCTTGGCCGGATGTGACTCACTAGAGAAGCAACGCCGTTTGAGAGAATTATCAAAAAGGCTAGAAGCACTTGTCTTTGATAAAAATTCGTTGATTACAAATGAGGCCAAGTAGCCTTTTTATAGATGAAAACTATCTAAGGAAAATAGTCTAAGGGGAGACAAGGCCGTCGGATGGAGATCCGTGTGTCCAATCGGTCGGTGATCCATAAATTGCGTGATCCATGGTGTGCGCCTTGCCTTGTGTGTGATGCGTGCTGCAGATGCGTCGGGATGCGTTGGATCCGGAATGAACTTGGCCGCTTGGTCGAAATGGTACGTGGGTGTGATGTGCCACGAGACTCGGGCACATCGGGCCGAGAGTTTTATACTAACTTGGTTGCTCATTTTGTAGGGAACATTATCATGGAGACACCCTCGGAGTTAGATCAAGACCGGCCGAGAACGTGCATCACGTGGCACCCCGAGCCGGACACCAAGGACCGCATCTTGACCGCGCCTCGCGGACCAGACGACACGGTCCATGACCGCACGCAGACGGCGCCCCGTGGACCAGCGGACACAGCCCATGATCACATC
>QAOC01032725.1:10088-23770 GCA_003255005.1 Begonia fuchsioides
GACACAATTTGCAGTCTGTCGACATAGAATAGCTTTCGGGAGTTTATTCGGTCGACCGCATGGTCAAGCGGTCGACACCTACAAGTTCGGTCGACACAACGCACGAGCGGTCGACATAAGTCACTTTCGGGAATTCATTATGTCGACATAAGTCGACTTATGTCGACATAAGTTGGAAAAGTCAGCCAACACGTGGACGATTTTTATTGATGGACTTGAAAGGATTATTGATTTTGTTTGATAAAAGACATAAAAGGGGTGAGGGTTGTCATTATTAACCCCCAAGGATTTAATATGAAGGAGGAGGAGAGTGTCTTCCGTGGAGGCTTGCCGTTGTTAAGCGAGATTTTGACCGGTGGAGTAAGCTCACTAAAAGACACGTGTTTTCAAGCGAATTTGTAAAAAGGTTATTTTGAATTACAAATAAGTAGTGTTTGTAAAGTTTTATATTTTTAAAATATGACCTATGTTTAACTATTTGTAAGTGTGATTTGAAATGTTAGCTTCCGCTTTGTAAGTATAAATATATGAATATGTTTGATAAAAGAATTTTCAACGAAAAGCTTTTTATGTTACAAAAAAAAAACGGGATGTTACAGGTCGACATAACTTAGCATTTTGTGTCGAACGCTTATTCATGCGGTCGACCGATTCACTTACAGAGAGTTACTTTGTGTCACCGCTCTTCTTTATCAGAGGTGTCACCCCTTTACGATGACTCTTCTTTATGAGAGGCCTCACCCATTTACAATTTTGTTCGATTACAATGATTGTGGTTTAGAACCAACTCTCTCAACCACAAACAAGAATACTCAAATGTAAATACAAGAGTTGAGAGAGTGAGAGATTTCTAGAATGTTTTTTGGCAGCACTTCGGCGTGTTTTTCTCTCTTCAAAAACTTACTCTCAATCTGGCTTTTCATCAACTATTTATAGATTTCCTTCTTCTCAGCGTCGGTCGGTCGACATAAGTACGGCCGTTTAGACACGATGAAAATAGTCGTTGGAAGTTTGTCTCTTGTGTCTTCAATGAGCGGTCGACATAAGTTTTGTTGATTTGCCTTTGGAAATGCAGTGGTTGACATAAGATTTGTTTTGGGAAGAATGCATCAGTCGACATATAAGTGAGCGGTCGACACTTGATACGATTTCACATGACATCATTACTCAAATGAACATAATTATCATCATATTTAATTTAGCTTTTATCTAAGGATAATCAAACAATAATCATAAAAAAAAATTGGTTACTTTAAATATCTTTAAAGCCAATATTTTCTACTCCAAAGACTCGGTCTCCGAAAACTCGTTTTCCGGCCACCGAGAGACAACCCTGTAGTTGATCATTTTTCTAAGTGAGACGATTAATTCTTATCACTTTTCTCCAGCCATTTGTATGGTCTTAGGGTGAGATTCTGGATCCTAGCTCAATCATCCATCCCCTTCTCGTTTGAGATCCAAAATAAGAAATCCACCGATTCCGATCACTTAACCAACACATTTTCGTCTTTCCATCAGATTTCCCAATTGCCACTGAGAATACTCTCAAAATTGGAGAATCGCTTTTTAATTTATCTATCCAGCACCACCTAAAATTTCATCCAAAAAACACATCTGTAATCATCGAACCCGATTGATTCAATCTGACCCCAGATCTGGAAATTCTGCTGGACGAAACCCTAAATTTCATCCCGACCATCCGTTTTCCCTTTTATATATCTTTTATCATCCAAACGGGAATCCTCTC
This sequence comes from Begonia fuchsioides, assembly GCA_003255005.1. Classification (NCBI taxonomy): domain Eukaryota; kingdom Viridiplantae; phylum Streptophyta; class Magnoliopsida; order Cucurbitales; family Begoniaceae; genus Begonia; species Begonia fuchsioides. Next base: position 11,836 of record QAOC01032725.1, read on the forward strand.
AATTTTAGAGGATCCCTTCTACACTCATCCCTAAAGAAGATCTCAAAACTTCAGCTTAATGTGCGTTTCCAATCCCGATTTCTAGGGTTTCTGAATTTGGATTCTAGAATCTGGATTTTCAGGAAAACCTGCCAAATTCCAAACGGCATAACTCCCTATCCTTAATCGATTTTCCTTGAAATCAGGAAGAGACCTCCCTCATTCAGCCCAATAATTATCCCTCAAAAATTCATTCAAAAACTCTGCGTCATCTGGGAGATACATTCAATACAATCCCGATCCCAAAAATCTCAGAAACCGCATGGCTAAACCTTAGCTACTATTTTATTGATTTTCTCTTAATCGGCCTAATAGAATATCTTCATTTTTTTTGAAGTGTTTCTCTCAATCTATTATTGGAGTCCTCCTCCAAAAATCAAACCAGAACTCTATTCCCTCACCGAGATATCATCGTGTCTTTCCCAAACCCTAATTCTGTTTTTCCACAGATTTTTCATAAAACCTTAATCGGCTTTTCCCATTTTGCCTTCCTCCCATTCCATTTTCGTGTCAAAAACCTTGATTCTTTAACCCTTGAAACCCTAGAATTCTAAACCCTGGAACCCGTAACCTTGGAATCTTGAATCCTGAACACTGAAACCCTAAAACCTTAGAACCCTTAAATCCTGAACTCTAAACCTTGGATCCGTAAACCCTCAACCCTAGGTCCTTAAACCCTTAACCTTACAATTGTGGAGCTCTTGAACCCTAACCCTTAAACTCTAAACCCTGGAACCCGGAACCTTAGATTCCTAAACCCTCAAACCAAGTAAATTTTAAGTTTCAACCTGAGAGCCCTAAACCCTCAAACTCTTAACCCTAGAACCCTTAACCTTGAACTTTAACCCTAGAACCTTCAACCTTGAACCCTGAACCATGAAATTCTAAAATGCTAAACCGTGGAACCTTAGAACCCTTTAAACCATAACCCTAAATTCTTAACCTCGAATCCTTAACCTTAAAATCATAAATCATGAACCTTGTAACCTTGGAATCCTAAAACTCTAGATCCTTGAACTTTAAGCTCTGAACTTTAAAACCCAAATCCCAGAAACTTGTAACATTGGAACTTTGGACCTTGAACCTTGGAACCCTGAACCTTTAACCTTGAACATTGGAACCTTGAAACCTAAAACCATAAACCTAGAACCATGAACCTGTAACATTAGAACCCTTGAATAATGAAACCGTGAACCCTAAACCTTGTAACATTGGATCCTTTAACCAAAGAATCCTAAACCGTGAAACTTGAACCTTGGAACCCTAAACCTTGGAACTCTAAAATGTGTAACCCTTAAGTCTGAACCTTGAAACCCTTGAACCATAGAACCCTTAACCCTTACCCCATGAACCTGAACCCTGGACGAAGGAACCCAAAAAACTTAAAAAGTTTAAAATCTTTGAACACAGAACTTTGAACTCCTGAATGTTGGAAACCTAGAACCATGATATAACACCCGAGCCATTTAAGTACCTTAGTTATTATAAATGTAAATTATGTTGTTAAATCTTGATAATTATATCACGAAGTATTGTTGGTAGTGTGTTAAAATACGCCTTTGAAAGGAATGCTTTAAGAAATAAGGTTAGAGTATGTGACAAGTGAGTTAAGTTTTGCAGGAGAAAATTGGGTGAATCCACATCATGCTTGCCTCTCCACCTCATGCTTGCCTCTTCACCTCATGCTTGCCTCTCCACCCCATGCTTGCCTCTTCACCTCATGTTTGCTTCTTCACCTTCAGCTGGCATTGGATGCACGAAATTCTCATTATTATCCCAAATTCTCTCAAGTTTCGTATGAAGGGAAACATAAGGTTGAAGCTGAAGTTGGAAGTTTAGTGTGAGAGGTGCAAATCTAGTGTGTTTTTTGGGTTTAAATAACAAGAAGGAGGAGCACGAAGTTAGGGCTAAGGTATGATGTTGGTTGATTTAAGTGTATTTCTATACCCTATATTGAAGTTATAAGAGTTCGAGTATGGTTTTTATTAATGGAAATGACATGAAAAACAAGGTGTTACCATGTCCATACGAAAGCAACATTGATATGTTCGATTTTAAAGATACGGATTAATAAGATTGTTGATTACGAAATTGAATTTTAGGTCTTCTGATGAATTATAGTAGGCACCTTAAGGGTATTTTGATTACTTATTCATAAGAATTGGAGTTTGATAACTTAAGTTATGACTGTTGTAATTTGGGAGAAAAATAGGGTAACTTCAAGAAATTCTAATGTAAGCATATTTGTGATGTTAAGGTTGTTTGGAATCAAGTAAAGAAAGTGAAGGAAATAAGGAGTATTTTGCAGCTTGGAATCCAAGTAAGTGAATCTTGCATGTGTTTGGCCCTTCGGGGACTATATCACAAAGAGTGGATTAATGTTGTATAATTAGAAACAGTTAAAAGTGAACGCGAATGGATTACGATTATGGATAAGTAGAATAAGAATACTCTGTTTGGGGTGTATCGCACCTTGCACCGGCCCAAGTGTTTGGGTTTGATTGGTGTTTGTTTGACATTATTTGATGGTTGCTATGTTTAAGTAAAGTAATGAAGTAAGTTTATGTTAAGTATACTTAAGAGATAACAATTATCTTCATTTGGAGACGTATGCTTATGTTGATTGGGAGATGTTTTATGAATGCTTTATGTTTATGTTATGAATGTCACATTGTGCATGTATGTTATTTTCCTGTATCATGTTTTACGAAAAGAACGAAAATATTTTCCATGCATGTTTTCAAACGTCACCCAACCGAATGGCGATGGTGGGATGAGAGGAACCCGTTGGTGCTAACTCTCATTCTAAAAATCCTCAAAGTTCTATGCATGAATGTACATAATGAATGAATGAGGTAGAACCGCGAGGTGGAAAGCTCAGTCACGAGGACTAGGTAGAACCACGAGGTGGAAAACCAGATCAATAAGCAAGAATAACGCAATAAATAATGAAATGAATATGCATGTTTTACAAAACCACGCTCATGTTACGCATGTCACTTTATATGATTTCTTACTGAGCCTTAAGCTCATTAGAATAAGCTTTGTGATGTAGGTGCTGAAAACCAAGGTGAAGAACTTAGTTTTCACCACATGATGTGATGCTGTGGAGGAGGCTTGCTCGGGCCGTTCATGCACTGTTAAGCGACGACCAGTGGGAATGAACGAAAGAAAGAAGTTTTGATGTATTTTGAAAGTACTATGTTTTAAGATGTGTTTTGTGAAATGTTAACTACATATGTAAACTAACCCTATGTATGAATAAGCACGTTTTGGAAATACGTTTTGAATTATGGTAACAAAGAGTTTGCTATTTACTTTAATGACTTCCGCTCTGCTTTCAAGAAAATGATTTATACAAATTAAAGATTTCAAGGAAAAGAAAATAATTTTACCATGGGTTTTCAGTGTTTTGTTTTAGATAAATAGAAAAAAATGGGACGTTACACATGAACCTTTAACCGAGTAAATCTAAACCTTGCAACATTTAACCCTAGAACCCTTAACACTAGAACTCTAAAACCAAGATCCTTGGAACCCTAAATCCTGAACCTTGAATCCTACACCATGAACCTCGAAACTTGAATCCTAGACTCTTTGAACCCGGAACCTTGAATCCTTGAATCCCTGAACCCATAATTTTGAACTTCAACCCTTTAAACCCTAATTATTGGAACCCTATAACTTCAGACCTAAACTTTGAACCCTAAACCTTGGTCCCTGGAATCCTAAACCCTTGAACCTTGAATCGTAAAACAATAGAAACCCTTTACCCTTGAACCCTTGATCCTAAACTTAGGACCCTAAACTAGGAATCCTGGAAACTATATGTAACATCCTGTTTTTCTTTTCTTTACTTAAAAAAAATAATCACGGTAAAATTTTTCTTTCTTTAAAAATGTTCTTTTTAAATTATTTTTGATGAAAACACAGCGGAAGACTTTAATTATAAATTGTAGTAAACCCGACATTTGCTTAAAATAAAACGTTGATAATCAAAACATGTAATATGCATAATACTTATTTTATATAGCATCATTCGTCAACATCAAACTTTTAAAAACATATCCTTGTTCAAAATAAGCACTCCAAATACTTAATTTACATCTTAACATTCCCACCGGTCGGCGCTTAACGATTCAAGCTTCCCGCACCGGATCCACCTCCTCCACAGCATGGTTGTTACATTAAACAGGGAGGGCTAGGTCCCTCACCCTCATCTTCATCACCTACATCACAAAGCATAATCTATGAGCCTAAAGCTCAGTAAGAAAGCTCATAAACTTACATGCCTAACATGCTCATGCTTTCTTGAAAACATACAATTCATTTCGTTCTTTATCGTTCTCGTTTACTTAACCTGGCTTTCCACCCCGTGACAGCCCTGACCACAGACCCCACCAGGTAGCCCCCAGGCCCTCTCAACCCGAAAAGCACATGACCCAGAAAGCTCAGGCCCTCTCGACCCAACTTTCACCTGTGTGCCCTGATAAAAAACTCCACCCCGTGGTTCCACCAAGGTCCATTACATTCTCGGGTACCACCCCGTGGCATCACATAGCCCTCTCGACCAAGCTTACCACCCCGTNCTCTCAACCCGGAAAGCACACGACCCAGAAAGCTCAGGCCCTCTCGACCCGACTTTCACCTGTGTGCCCTGATAAAAAACTCCACCCCGTGGTTCCACCAAGGTCCATTACATTCTCGGGTACCACCCCGTGGCATCACATAGCCCTCTCGACCAAGCTTACCACCCCGTGGCTTCATCCCATTGTTTATGCTTTACATACATTAATGCATCGGATGCCGGAGATGTCCCATACCATCCCGACATCCGGTTGGGTGACATTTTGAAAACATGCATGAAAAACATTTTCGTTCTTTTCTTAAAACATGATGCATGGACATGATTCATACATATGCATGACGTAGTAACATAATTTGAGTGCAAGCAACACATCATATCAAACATCTCCAAAGGCAACCTTAATAAACATTCCTAGTAAACTTGACTTATGATAGATAACACATAAACATCAAACAATGTCAATCAAGCCCCAATCAAACCCAAAGCACTTGGGTCGGTGTATGGTGCAATACACCCCAACAAAATATCTAAGAAATCAAACATATTATCCAAATGCCCTATGTTTTGTGATGTAGTCCCACAAGGGGCCAAACGCATGCAATAATTTCTTACCTTAAGTCCTTAGCTTTATTAAAAAACTCGATCAATATGTTGCTGCGCTGGAAAACCTAAAATGTAAGTAACATAATCCATTAACTTCAATGAACCATAACTTCTTCGATAATGACCCATTCTTGATACTTAAGGTGTCAAATTGTTCCTTAAGAAGTCTACTATAGCTTCTTAGAAGACACCAAATTCAGAAAACGGAAGCATGTTAACCTATGTCGACAAAACAGAGGGCCTTCACTGTTTGAACAGTGTTTGGGTCGACATAAACCGTAAAACAGAGACGGTGTGCTCTTATCGGTCGACCCAAACTACAAGGGGTCGACATAACTTAGCATATTGTGTCGACCGCTTATTCGTGCGGTCGACCGATTCACTTACAGAGAGTTACTTTGTGTCGACCGCTCATTCATGCGGTCGACCGAATCATTTACAGAGACTTACTTTGTGTCGACCGCTCATTCATGCGGTCGACCGGTGCTCTCCCAGTTTCCGTCCACTAACTTGTAAAATCCTTAACTTTCTCTACACAGCTCCAATTTGAGTAATTCAAACGGCTGTGGATTAATCTAAAGGTCTACTATAAGTCTTATGAAGAACATAAACTCATATTCATACTACAATTCGACCGAATCTCAAAAACTCTAAACCTGTTTGTAAATAACTGATTTTCTAACCTCTTACTTGAAATCCTTCATTTTTATCCCCCAACCAAACCAATACCATCATTTTATCTTTACTGAACTTAGAGGAACTTAAGAGGGTATAAAAGATTACCTTGAACTTCAGCCTTCACGAAATAATCAAGCTCTCCACTTCACTTCTCTTGAAACCTCTTACTTTCTCACTCAATCATAACCTATCCTCGCTCTTTTCTCTCACAGTTCTTCTTTTCTATCTCAAGCTCACTCTCTCTTGATCAAGGCACGAAACTCAGAGAGAAAAATGGAAGAAATCGTGGATGGAAGAAAGAGTGGCAACCCATGCCTCTTTTATGTCATTTATTTAACAAAATCAATCTTCCTCCTACATCCACCAATAACACTTTTCCAAGTTTTTGGCTGACCATGCCTTAAACTTTGTAATTAAACCATATCAAGATGCCTCTCACGTCCATTCATCAGAATCCTCCACGTTTCGGCTGACTTTTCAACAGCATGTATGTTTATGTCGACATAAAGTTCAAATCGGTCGACATAATCCATTTTCGAGAGTCATTTTTGTCAGCCAAAAGTGTTCCCCTAGCAACTTGTGTCGACCGCTTATTCGTGTGGTCGACCGAAGATCACTTTTGTGTCGACCTCTCTTAAATCATAGGGTCAACCAAAACTACACTTTCTGTCGACCCCTCCAAATTCCTGGGGTCAACTGAAAGTGTCAATTGTGTCGACCCCTCTCAAATCTTGGGGTCGATCGAAACTACATTTTTGTGTCGACCCCGACACAAAACACCAAATTGTGTCGACCGCTTATTCGTGCGGTCGACCGAAGATCCATTTTGTGTCGACCCCTCTTAAATCATAGGGTCGACCGAAACTACATTTTATGTCGACCCCTCCAAATTCCTGGGGTCGACCGAAAGTGTCAATTGTGTCGACCCCTCATAAATCTTGGGGTCGACCGAAAATACATTTTGTGTCGACCCCGACACAAAACACCAAATTGTGTCGACCGCTTATTCGTGCGGTCGACCGAAGATCCATTTTGTGTCGACCCCTCCCAATTTCTGGGGTCGACCGAAACTTATGTGAAGGTGAATTACCTTCATGAAATTGCTCTTAAACATTTATATCTTAAAATCACAAATTCTGGAATAATTAAATAAATAAAAGGAGGGTTGTTACATTCTACCCTCCTTAGTAAAATTTTTGTCCTCAAAATTTACATGCTAAACAACTCGGGATAATCCCTTTCTATGTGTTCTTGTCGTTCCCAAGTAGCTTCCTCCATCGAGTGGTTCTTCCATAGTACTTTAACCAAAGGAATCTTTTTGTTTCTTAGTTCTTTGATCTTCGTATCAAGTATTTTTGTTGGTCTTTCATCATAGGCTAAGGTCAGCGTAATCTCAATGCTACTCGGTTCGACTATTTGCTCGGGATCCCGCATGCACTTTCTCAACATGGATACATGAAATACGTTGTGGATTCCATGCATAGTTAGCGGCAAATCTAGCTCGTAAGCCGTCATCCCAATTCTTTTCACTATCTTGAAGGGGCCAACGAATCTTGGAGCAAGTTTTCCTTTCTTACCGAACCGTTTAACACCCTTGAATGGTGAAACTTTGAGGAAAACTTCATCTCCTACATCAAATTCTAGTTCCCTTCTTCTTTGATATGCATAGCTCTTTTGTCGACTTTGAGCTACCTTGATCCATTCTCGGATAACTCTTACTTGATCCTTGGTTCGCTGTATGATCTCAGGACCGTAGAATTGGGCTTCTCCTACTTCGTCCCAGTATAATGGCGACCTGCACCTCCGGCCATATAAAGCTTCGTAGGGCGGCATTCCAATTGTAGCTTGGTAGCTGTTGTTGTAGGTGAATTCCACTAAGGGTAGCAACTTGCTCCACGAAACTTGGAATTCTAATACACAAGCCCTTAACATATCCTCGAGGTCTCCGATTGGCCGTTGGTTTGGGGATGAAACGTCGTACTTAGGCTTAACTCTGTCCCCATCGCTTTTTGTAAACTCTTCCAAAATTTGGAGGTAAATCTTGGATCTCTATCCGAAACTACGGACACTGGAACTCCATGTAGCCTTATAATTTCTTGGATATAAAGTTCTGCATACTTATCCATACCCGAGCTTAATTTAATTGACAAGAAATGGGCCGATTTAGTGAGCCTATCCACCACAACCCATATAGTGTCATGTCTTTTGGCCATGGTTGGCAATTCAATCACGAAGTCCATTGCTATGTGTTCCCATTTCCATTCTGGGATTGGCAAATTTTGCAACATCCCGGCCGGCCTTTGGTGTTCTTTGGTGTTCTGCCTTGACCTGTTGACATACCTGGCATAATTCGACGTGTTTTAATACATCTTCTTTCATGCCAGGCCACCAATAATGTTGCCTTAAATCTTGATACATTTTCGTGCTTCCCGGATGCATCGAGAATACAGAAGAATGAGCCTCGATTAATATATCCCTCCTTAGCGTTGAATCGCTCGGCACATACCACCGGTTTTTATACTTCAATGTGCCATCTTTGGAGCAATGAAACTCGGAGGAAATCGGCTCTTTCCCTAGTGCATATCTTCTATATAGAGGATCGTCCCGTTGGGCTTCCTTAATTCTCTCCAAGAGGGTAGGCTTGATCATTAGCGACATGAGAGTGGAAGTTAGATCCTTCACCATTCCAAGCTCAAATCTTTCAACCTCCTTTTGTAGTTGCACTGACATGATTGACGATTTTCTACTAAGGGCGTCGGCGACCACATTTGCCTTTCCAGGATGGTACTTGATCTGAAAGTCATAGTCTTTCACGAATTCAAGCCACCTCCTTTGCCTCATATTCAGTTCTTTCTGGGAGAATAAATACTTTAAGCTTTTATGGTCGAAGAAGATCTCGCACGTTTGACCATAAAAAATAATGTCTCCATATCTTTAAAGCAAAAACTACCCCAGCTAGCTCCAAATCATGCGTAGGATAGTTTTGCTCGTAAATCTTTAATTGCCTTGAGGCGTAGGCAATCACCTTTCCATTTTGCATCAAGACGCAGCCCAGTCCGACTTTGGATGCGTCACAGTATATGCTATATTTTCCTTCTTCTGTCGGAAGAGTCAATATTGGTGCTGATGTCAATCTTTGTTTCAGCTCTTGAAAGCTCCTCTCGCATTCATCAGACCACCAAAACTTTACGTTTTTCTTCGTTAATCGGGTCAAAGGGATGGCGATCCTAGAAAATCCCTCAATAAATCTCCTATAATATCCGGCCAAACCAAGGAAACTTCGCACTTCGCCAACGTTCCTTGGCTGCGACCACTCCATAACGGCTTGTACTTTTGCTGGATCACCGAGACTCCTTCCTTGGATATGAAATGCCCAAGGAAGTTGACCCGATTCAACCAAAACTCACACTTGGAGAACTTTGCATACAATTTATGCATCTTCAAGGTAGAAAGAACCAACTCCAAGTGCTTGATATGCTCTTTTTCCGACTTTGAATACACCAAAATATCATCAATGAATACGATTACAAATTTATCCAACAACTCTTTGAACACTCGGTTCATCATGTCCATGAAAGCTGTTGGTGCATTTGTCAATCCAAAGGACATTACAAGGAATTCATAATGTCCGTATCTTGTTCTGAATGCTGTTTTTGGGATATCTTCCGTTCTGATCTTTAATTGGTAATATTCTGATCTCAGATCAATTTTTGAGAACACCCGTGCACCGGTCAGTTAGTAAAGGATATTTATTCTTTATCGTCAACTTGTTCAATTCCCGACAATCGATGCACATTCTTAGTGATCCATCTTTCTTTTTAACAAATAACACTGGAGCACCCCATGGTTAAAACCTAGGGCGTACAAAACCCTTGTTGACCAATTCTTCTAGTTGTATTTTTAGCTCCTTCAACTCGGCTGGAGCCATTCTATATGGATTTTTTGATACCGGATCAGCTCCAGGATACGTATCAATCACAAATTCCATTTCTCGATCAGGGGGTAAACTCAGAAGATCATCCAAGAATATCTCGGGCAATTTTTGAACCACCTGAATATCTTGTAATTTCAACTTAGGTTGTTCTTGCACATTGATTATACTCGCCAAAGATCCCTCACATCCGGCTCTTAATAACTGTTGTGCCTTAATACACGACACCATCGGAATTCTTCGAATTTTCCTCATGACTTGCAAGGAGTGCTCTTCCATGTCCGGAGGCTGAAAATTGACTATTCTAGTCTGACAGTTGATAGTAGCATAATGCCGGAATAGCCAATCCATTCCCAATATCACGTCATAACCCTTCATATCCATAATAATGAAGTCTGCACATATTACCTTATCTCTCCCTTCCACCTTAGCATATTCAAATAAATCTTCTAGCTCCCTGATCCACTCTTCCGCTACAGCTGGATCAGTTGAATGACCATCGAAACTTGGGGGATGAAGGCGATTGAACCTCTCACAACTGAGTTCACTGTGATTGTTCCTTCGTTCGCCTCCTTGACCTTCTCTTGCCCGGTACTTTTCTAGGTACTGTGATTGGCGCTCCACCAAATCCACCAATCTATTAATTACACTTTCATTTTCCTGCTAGAACCCTCACCCATGGGTCTAGTAACTCTTGGCATTGCTTATGAAGTCCTAGTAATTCAGCACAAAAATACACAGAAACATTCACAATCAAACAAAGAAATTTCAAACATACTTACAGTGGATGAAGCGTCTCCATGCGAAAGCTTGGATCGTTAAGTAGTCTACAGAATCAATTTTAAAACCCGGTGTGCTCTGATACCATATCTGTAACATCCAGTTTTTCTTTTCTTTACTTAAAAAAAATAATCACGGTAAAATTTTTCTTTCTTTAAAAATGTTCTTCTTAAATTATTTTTCATGAAAACACAGCGGAAGACTTTAATTATAAATTGTAGTAAACCTGACATTTGCTTAAAATAAAACGTTGATAATCAAAACATGTAATATACATAATAATTATTTTATATAGCATCATTCGTCAACATCAAACTTTTAAAAACATATCCTTGTTCATAATAAGCACTCCAAATACTTAATTTACATCTTAACATTCCCACCGGTCGGCACTTAACGATTCAAGCTTCCCGCACCGGATCCACCTCCTCCACAGCATGGTTGTTACATTAAACAGGGAGGGCTAGGTCCCTCACCCTCATCTTCATCACCTACATCACAAAGCATAATCTATGAGCCTAAAGCTCAGTAACAAATCTCATAAACTTACATGCCTAACATGCTCATGCTTTCCTGAAAACATACAATTCATTTCGTTCTTTATCGTTCTCGTTTACTTAACCTGGCTTTCCACCCCATGACAGCCCTGACCACAGACCCCACCAGGTAGCCCCCAGGCCCTCTCGACCCGGAAAGCACAGGCCCTCACGACCCGGAAAGCTCAGGCCCTCTCGACCAGACTTTCACCTGTGTGCTCTGATAAAAAACTTCACCCCGTGGTTCCACCAAGGTCCATTACATTCTCGGGTACCACCCCGTGGCATCACCTAGCCCTCTCAACCAAGCTTACCACCCCGTGGCTTCATCCCATTGTTTATGCTTTACATACATTAATGCATCGGATGTCGGAGATGTCCCATACCATCCCGACATCCGGTTGGGTGACATTTTGAAAACATGCATGAAAAACATTTTCGTTCTTTTCTTAAAACATGATGCATGGACATGATTCATACATATGCATGACGTAGTAACATAATTTGAATGCAAGCAACACATCATATCATACATCTCCAAAGGCAACCTTAATAAACATTCCTAGTAAACTTGACTTATGATAGATAACACATAAACATCAAACAATGTCAATCAAGCACCAATCAAACCCAAAGCACTTGGGTCGGTGTTCGGTACAATACACCCCAACAAAATATCTAAGAAATCCAACATATTATCCAAATGCCCTATCTTTTGTGATGTAGTCCCACAAGGGGCCAAACACATGCAATAATTTCTTACCTTAAGTCCTTAGCTTT
>QAOC01032725.1:23886-39688 GCA_003255005.1 Begonia fuchsioides
TTACTTGAAATCCTTCATTTTTATCCCCCAACCAAACCAATACCATCATTTTATCTTTACTGAATTTAGAGGAACTTAAGAGGGTATAAAAGTTTACCTTGAACTTCAGCCTTCACGAAATAATCAAGCTCTCCACTTCACTTCTCTTGAAACCTCTTACTTTCTCACTCAATCATAACCTATCCTCGCTCTTTTCTCTCATAGTTCTTCTTTTCTATCTCAAGCTCACTCTCTCTTGATCAAGGCACGAAACTCAGAGAGAAAAATGGAAGAAATCGTGGATGGAAGAAAGAGTGGCAACCCATGCCTCTTTTATGTCATTTATTTAACAAAATCAATCTTCCTCCTACATCCACCAATAACACTTCTCCAAATTTTTGGCTGACCATGCCTTAAACTTTTTAATTAAACCACATCAAGATGCCTCTCACGTCCATTCATCAGAATCCTCCACGTTTCGGCTGACTTTTCAACAGCATGTATGTTTATGTCGACATAAAGTTCAAATCGGTCGACATAATCCATTTTCGAGAGTCATTTTTGTCAGCCAAAAGTGTTCCCCAAGCAACTTGTGTCAACCACTTATTCGTACGGTCGACCAAAGATCCCTTTTGTGTCGACCCCTCTTAAATCATAGGGTCAACCGAAACTACACTTTGTGTCGACCCTGATGTGCAATCCGGGGTGATTCGCACGTCGTGATCGGTAGGTGCGCGCACGAGATAGATTGACTCGGGCGTTTGGTGAAAGGTCGATGGAATGGTCGGTAATATGTGGGTTTGCAGAAGCTAGGTGATGGAATTATGGAGATGGCACGGTGGATTTGATCGGGGCTCGGGGAAGGTTGATGATGGCTCGGGGATGATGCGGATTATGGAGGAATCGGAGGATGGATGTGATGTCGAACTATTTGGATTGCTTGAGCAATCAAAGGATCCAAATCGGTAGACCTTGGAGAAGACTCGGATATGACGCACCGAGGCTCGGCAAGGGTTTACGGAAGCTTGGCCGGATATGACTCACCGGAGAAGAAACGTCAATTTGAGAGAATTATCAAAAAGGCTTAAAGCTCTTATATTGATAAAAATTCGCTGACTAAAAAGTAATGCTAGTGTTCTTTAAGTAGACAAAAATATCAAAGGAAAATATCAAGTAAGAATCGTGAACTGTCGATCGGGTTGGACGTCTAGGATTGTGAAGGCGCAGATCGGTGATGTGGCGCGGGACTTGCGAGATTTGCGTGCCGTCGCGGTGTAGCTGAGTCCGGGTGTTCGGGTGTGCGCGTCGCTGTAGTTGGGTGCTCGGGCGCGCGCGTCATCGTGGTCGGTATGCAGCTGGATCCCGGTGCGCGAAGGAGTACGTCAGCGTTGTGGGGGCGTGACCGGGTCGCGGTCACGTGAGCGCGCAGGTGGGCGCTGTCGGGTGCGCTGAGGCAGGCGCGGCCGGGCGCGCTGCGGGGGGATCCTGTGATTCCCGGGATTTGAGTGTGATCTCCGAGTTTCATGGGATTTCGCGTGTGCAAATTTCCCCTTATCTCTTCAATAGTTATTTTCCCGCTATTTGACTCCTTCCATAAGATTTTGGCACGGTAGAAATTGCTAAGTGTTCGTGGGTTTCTTCAAGTCGTTCGGGCCTTTGGTCTTGTTGGATCGCGGGCCTTTTATTTCGTCTTTCCATGACTTGGGCTTGCTCTTCTTACTCTTCTAAGTCTTTATTTGCTGAAAGGAAATGTGGCGCTCGGCCACTTATTGAAGGGGTTCCGAGCCCCTTAATGGGACTCGGCATGGGCCGTGTCGGCTGGCCCGCGGGGCACTGTCTGGGCGCTGTCCGTCTCATCTGGCGCCATGCTGGCTGGCCCGTTGTGGACAGCCTGGGCGCGGTCTGTCTCGCCGCGCGCCCCAGTCGGCCCGATGTGGGCGTTCTTCGCGCGATCGGTTTTGCCTTGCGCCGTGTCTGCTGGCCCGATGTGGCCGGTCTTTGCGTGGTCTTTGGTGTTCGACTCGGGGTGCCACATGATGCATGTCCTCGGTCGGCTTTGATCAAACTCCGAGGGTTTCTCCGTGATAATGTCCCCTACAAAACGAACAACCAAGTTAGTCAAAAGCTCGGGGTCCCATTGTACATCATCCTCTAGGGGTACTTGAGGATTTGCCCCCAAATCTCCACTCTCGGGGTCCTCCTCTTCATGAATGTCCTCGTCCATATATGGTGAAAGATCTTGGACATTGGCCGTGATTAGTACTTCGGGTTCTCTGGGAAGGATAATCTTGTAAGCATTCGGGTTAATTTGTTCGGCCACTCGGAAGGGTCCCTCGGCCCTTGGGAGTAATTTGGCATGCTTGTGCTTAGAGTGCCGAGTCTTTAACCACACAAGGTCCCCTATTCGGAAGATCTTCTCTTTCCTTTTCTTGTTGGCCGAGGATGCATATTTTTCATTCTTCCGCTCGATGGTCTTTTTGACCCTTTCATGCATCTTCTGGACTAGCTCGGCCTTATGTAATCCATCGGGATTGTCAAGTTCCCGGCTAGGTAAGGGAAGTAAATCCGATGGTGTAGACGGGTTGAATCCGTAGGCCACTTCAAATGGTGTCATGCCCGTGGTGTGGTGCTTGCATCGGTTATAGGCGCACTCCACAAAGGGCAATTTTGTCTCCCACGTGGATGTCCCTTTTCGGACCACACTTCTCAACAACGCTCCAAGTGATCTATTGACCACTTCCGTTTGCCCATCGGTTTGTGGGTGAAAGGCGGAGCTAAATAAGAGTTTAGTCCTGAGCTTAGCCCACAAAGTCCTCCAAAATGTGCTTATAAATTTCCCATCTCGATCGGTTACAATGGAATGCGGCACTCTGTGTAGCCTCACGACCTCTTTGAAGAAAAGGTCCGCAATATAAGTGGCATCGTTGGTGGTGTGACACGGGATGAAGTGTGCCATCTTGGAGAAGCGGTCAACCACCACCATAACCGAGTCTTTTCGGTTACTTGTCCGAGGAAGGCCTACCACAAAGTCCATGCTCACGGCTTGCCATGGATGGTCCGGCACCGGTAGAGGGAGATATAAATCTTGAGCCAAAGACCGGTTTTTGGCCTTTTTGCACACAATGCACCTTTGTACGAAGTGGTGCACGTCTCGGAATAAATGTGGCCAATAGAAATGCTCCATAAGCATCTCCCATGTTTTCTTCTCACCAAAATGTCCCGCAAGGCCACCTCCATGTGCCTCGGTTATAAGGGACTCACGGATGCTTCCCCTCGGGATACATAGCCTTCCTCCACGCATAAGGTACCCATCGGCCAAATGGTAGCCCGATAACTCTCCTTGCGTGGCAGCCTAAAAATGTGGTTTAAAATCAAGATCCTCTCAGTAAAGTTGTTTGATCCATTCAAAGCCAAAAAATCTTACTCGCATCTCGGTGAATAAAATACTCCTTCGTGACAAAGCATCGGCCACAATATTAGTATCCCCTTTCTTATACTTGATAATATAGGGATATCTTTCTAAAAACTCAATCCACTTTGCATGCCTCCGATTGAGCTTTCCTTGACTTTTAATAAATTTAAGGGCTTGATGGTCGGTATGTATAATGAATTCCCGAGGCAACAAATAATGTTGCCACACGCCAATAGCCCTAATAAGTGAATATAATTCCTTGTCATAAGTAGAATAGTTCAAGGTCGCACCTTTGAGTTTTTCGCTAAAATAGGCGATCGGCCAGCCCTCTTGCATTAAGACCGCTCCTATGCCCATGCCCGAGGCATCACACTCTACCTCGAACACCTTGTTGAAATCCGGGAGTGTAAGTATAGGTGCTTCACAAAGCCGTTTCTTGATGTGCTCAAAACTTGTTTGGCACGGCTCGGTCCATTCAAATTCTTTACCCTTCTTGGTAAGTTCGGTCAAAGGGGCCACAATCGTGCTAAACCCCTTGATGAAGCGTCGGTAAAAGTTAGCTAGGCCGTGGAAGCTCCTCACGTCCGTAACTCCTTTCGGTGTGGGCCAATCTCGTATGGCCGTGATCTTCTCATGATCCACTTCAACACCTCCTTCGGATAATATGAAGCCGAGAAAGTGTATGCGCCTTTGAGCGAACGCACATTTGTCTCGGTTGCCATATAGTCGGGATTGCCGCAAGGTGATGAAGAGTTGCTCTAAGTGCTCCAAATGGCTCGGTATGTCCACGCTATAAACTAGAATATCATCAAAATAAACGATGATAAACTTGCCAAGGAAGGCCCAGAGGACATGGTTCATGAGCCTCATATATGTGCTCGGGGCATTTGTGAGCCCGAATGGCATAACAAGCCACTCAAATAATCCATACTTTGTCTTGAAGGCCGTCTTCCACTCATCTCCTTCTTTCATGCGGATTTGGTGGTATCCGCTCTTAAGATCCACTCGGGAGAAGATTTTGGCTCCGCTAAGTTCATGCAAAAGATCATCAAGCCAAGGCATGGGGAATCGGTACTTGATGGTTATGTCATTGATGGCTCGACTATCTACACACATTCGGTGTGTGCCATCCTTCTTTGGTACTAGGAGTGCCGGTACCGCGCACGGGCTCAAGGACTCCTTGATGTACCCCTTCTCGAGAAGTTCTTGCACTTGGCGTTGCAACTCCTTGCTTTCTTCCTGGTTTAACCGATATGGGGGTCGGTTAGGTAATGTGGCTCCCGGTTGGAGGTCAATTTGATGTTCAATCCCTCGGAAGGGAGGTAAACCCGAGGGAAGTTCTTCCGGAAAAACATCCTTGAACCGGTCAAGCAATGGCTTGATAATGTCCGAAATAATGGGCCCTTCGTCTCAGTCTTGGTCCCGGTGGAGCAACACGATTATCGGGTCATTCCAGGCTAGACATCGTTCAAGTTCCTTTCGGCCCATAAATAGAGTTGCCTTGGCTCGGGCCTCCTTTTGGATGGCCTCATCCTTGGCCACTTGCTCCGGGGTCATAGGGGCTAGAATGACCCTTCGGCCATTCATGTGAAACGTGTAGTGGTTGGTGCGCCCATCGTGCATGACATGCCGATCGAATTGCCACGGTCGGCCAAGCAAAAGGTGAGTGGCGTTCATCGGTACAACATCACACACAACTGTGTCTTTGTAGTGGCCGATCATGAATTCTACCCGGGTTCGCTTCGTTACTCGGACATCCTCCTTATCCGTGATCCATCGCAATTTGTAAGGGGCCGGGTGATCGGTGGTCGGCAAGGCCAACTTGTCCACTAGTTCTCGGGAGGCCACGTTCGTGCAACTTCCTCCATCAATAATTAAGGAACAAACCTTTTCCTTGATCAAACATCAACTATGGAAAAGATTTTCCCTTTGGTAGGCTTCCGGTTGAGTTTGGGTCGAGAGGACCCATCGGATCATGAGCCAATTTCCTTCTTGGGCATGGCACGTGTCATCGTCATCCTCGGTCGAGTCATGGTCCTTGTCGGGCTCGGCTAGGGTCCCTTGCGGGCCCTCGGTCTCATCCTCGCTTACAATTTCTTCGGAGCCCTCGAGGATCGTCATAACTCTTCGGTTCGGGCATTTGGCTGCCATATGTCCTCGGCCGAGGCACTTGAAGCACCGTATCTCTCGAGTCCGGGATCCCTCGCTCACGGCCACTTGGGGTTTGACGGGCTGGATCGGCTTTGGGGCCCATGGCGTGGGTGCGGCGATATGGTGCGGATGCTCTCGGGATCGGCTTTTGGGCCGGGGCCTTGTTCCTCCGCTTCACTTGTCTCTCCACCCGTAAGGTCATTTGAATAAGGGATTCAAATGATTCGTGGGCTTATAACTCCACGACATCCCCGACATCCCTTTGGAGCCCTCTAATGAACCAGGCTATGATTTGTTCACTAGGCTCTTCCAATTCGCACCGGATTTGCAACGTCTCGAACTCGGTGAGATATTCCTCGACGGATCTTCCTCCTTGCCTTAGCCCTTCTAATTGCAAGAATAATTCTTGCCGATAATAATTGGGCAAAAATTGGGCGCGCATGGTGTCCCACGTCGAGACATCGGGTCTTCGTTCGCGCCAGAGTTGTGCTCGGTGGCACCTCCAACAAAGTACAGATAGTCCATAAATTCCAATGATGCTAATTGGACCTTTAAATTTTCGGAATAATTATAAAGGTTAAAAATTGAATCAACCTTTTCTACCCACTCAAGGTAGGTGTTTCCATCGGCGGTCCCATTGAAGGACGGCATTGTGATCTTTGGGAGTCGTCTTTCATCTTCCCGGTTACTATGATGGTTCGGGAAGTACTCATCATCGGACTCATCCGAGTCATGTGATTGGGTTCGGAAATCTCCGTTCTCGAGTCTTCGTACGGGTCGAGGCACGGCCGGTTGTTGCGCTTGTTGATTTGCCATCGTGTCCAACCGTTGAAGGATTGATTGCATTAAGCGCTCGTTGGCCGAAAAACGCTCTTCCATCCGTTGATTGTTAGCATCCAATTGCTCTTGGATACTCGGCTCATGCTCCGGAGGTCCGGAGTGGAGCGTTTGTTCGCTTGTGGTGGCATCGTCGCTGTTGTTTCCAAAAACGGCTCCGCTGCGTGTCATCATGCGTTCCATGACGTAAAAATTGGATTTTTACGATCAAAGTAGGAACTTTAGCTCTGATACCAAGTTGATGTGCAATCCGGGGTGATTCGCACGTCGTGATCGGTAGGTGCGCGGACGAGATAGATTGACTCGGGCGTTTGGTGAAAGGTCGATGGAATGGTCGGTAATATGTGGGTTTGCAGAAGCTAGGTGATGGAATTATGGAGATGGCACGGTGGATTTGATCGGGGCTCGGGGAAGGTTGATGATGGCTCGGGGATGGTGCGGATTATGGAGGAATCGGAGGATGGAGGTGATGTCGAACGATTTGGATTGCTTGAGCAATCAAAGGATCCAAATCGGTAGACCTTGGAGAAGACTCGGATATGACGCACCGAGGCTCGGCAAGGGTTGACGGAAGCTTGGCCGGATATGACTCACCGAAGAAGAAACGTCGATTTGAGAGAATTATCAAAAAGGCTTAAAGCTCTTGTATTGATAAAAATTCGCTGACTAAAAAGTAATGCTAGTGTTCTTTAAGTAGACAAAAATATCAAAGGAAAATATCAAGTAAGAATCGTGAGCCGTCGATCGGGTTGGACGTCTAGGATCGTGAAGGCGCAGATCGGTGATATGGCGCGGGACTTGCGAGATTTGCGTGCCGTCGCGGTGTAGCTGAGTCCGGGTGTTCGGGTGTGCGCATCGCTGTAGTCGGGTACTCGGGCGCGCGCATCATCGTGGTCGGTATGCAGCTGGATCCGGGTGCACGAAGGAGTGCGTCAGCGTTGTGGAGGCGTGACCGGGTCGCGGTCACGTGAGCGCGCGGGTGGGCGCTGTCGGGTGCGCTAAGGCGGGCGCGCTGGGGGGGGGGATCCCGTGATTCCCGGGATTTGAGTGTGATCTCCGAGTTTCATGGGATTTCGCGTGTGTAAATTTCCCCTTATCTCTTCAATAGTTATTTTCCCGCTATTTGACACCTTCCATAAGATTTTGGCACGGTAGAAATTGCTAAGTGTTTGTGGGTTTCTTCAAGTCGTTCGGGCCTTTGGTCTTGTTGGATCGCGGGCCTTTTATTTCGTCTTTCCATGACTTGGGCTTGCTCTTCTTACTCTTCTAAGTCTTTATTTGCTGAAATGAAATGTGGCGCTCGGCCACTTATTGAAGGGGGCCGAGCCCCTTAATGGGAGTCGGCATGGGCCGTGTCGGCTGGCCAGCGGGGCACTGTCTGGGCGAGGTCCATCTCATCTGGCGCCATGCTGGCTGGCCCGGTGTGGGCAGCCTGGGCACGGTCTGTCTCGCCGCGCCCCTAGTCGGCCCGATGTGGGCGGTGTTGGCGCGATCGGTCCTGCCTTGCGCCGTGTCTGCTGGCTAGATGTGGCCGGTCTTTGCGTGGTCTTTGGTGTTCGACTCGGGGTGCCATTGTACACCAGACCCCTCCAAATTCTTGGGGTCGACCGAAAGTGTCAATTGTGTCGACCACTCTCAAATCTTGGGGTCGACCGAAACTACATTTTTGTGTCGACCCCAACACAAAACACCAAATTGTGTCGACCGCTTATTCGTGCGGTCGACCGAAGATCCATTTTGTGTCGACCCCTCCCAATTTGTGGGGTCGACCGAAACTTATGTGAAGGTGAATTACCTTCATGAAATTGCTCTTAAACATTTTTATATCTTAAAATCACAAATTCTGGAATAAATAAAATGAGGGTTGTTACACTATACCTTCAACCTTAGAAATTTTTAACCTTGTAACCTTTTTCGCTGAACCTAGACCCAGGAACGCTAAACTCTAAACCCTGAAATGTGAACCTTCTAACCCTAAACCCTCAAACTTTGAATCCTCGACCCTATAACCATGGAACTCGAGACCCAAGAATCCTGGAACCCTAAACACTAGAACCCTAAACTTTGAAAACCATGAACCACTAAGCTTGAACCTCAAATCCAGGGAACATTGAAGCCTAGAACCGTAATCACTTAATCATGAACCTTAAACCCTGAATCCTGGAACCCTAAACCTTGCAACTATAACCCTTAAACCCAAAACCCTATAATTTTTGAACCCTGGAACACTAAAATCTGAATGATGGAACTCTAAACTTGATTCGTGAACCCTGAAATCCTATAACCCTATAACCTATAACCATTGAACCATACAACCATAGTACCTTGAACCCTAGAACGCTGAAACCTAAACCTTGGCACCGTGAACCCTTGAATCTTGAACTTCAGAACCTTAAACCCTAGAAACTTAAAATCCTTGAATCCTTAACCCTAGAACCATAAACCTAGAACATTGAACCTTGGAACCCTGAAACACTATAACCTTGAACCTTCAAACACCCTAAACCATAAACCTTGGAATGCTAAACCCTTAATCCAGATTCCATAAACCATGGAACCCTTTAACAATGAACCATAAACCTAGGAACTCTTAACCCTTAACTGTGTAGCCCTTAACATTGGAACCTTGGAACCTTAAACCCCGAACCCTGAACCTAAACCCCAAACCCTAAACCATGGAACCCCGAACACTTGGAACCTAGAACTGTTACCCTTAACCTTAGAATGCTAAACCTTGTGACCCTTAACCTTGACCATGTAAGCCTAGAACCCCATAACCTTAGAACCCTATAACCTTGAAACCACGAATTGTTTAACCCTAAACCCTCAACTTTAAAACACTACACTCGCTAACCCTAAACCTTGGAATCACAAACACTAAAACATAAATCTTGAAGCCTGGACCCATAGAACCTTGAACCTTAAACCATGGAACCATAAATATTGAATTCTAGAACCTTCGAAACCTAAATTCTTGAACTCTAAACCCCTAGAACCATGAATGATGAACCCCAGAACCTTGAACCTTTGAATGCTTAACCCTGAATTAGGAACCCTAGAACTTTAGAACCCTATAACTTTGAACCTTTAACTGTGGAACAAAGAACCCTAAACCTTATAACGGTGAACCCTTAATGCTAGACCCCTCAACCTTGGAACCCTAAACCCTAACCTTGGAACATTGTACCCTAAACACTCCAACAAAGAACTTTGAACTTTGAAACTCGGAACCCTAGAACTCTTGACCTTAAACGCTGGAGCCCTCAGCCCTAAACCCTAAAACATTGAAGTCAGGAACCCTAATCCTTGAACTTTCAACAATGGAATTTTGAACGCTGAACTTTGCAAAGTTAAAACCTTAAATCCTTGAACCCTTATTCCCTTAATCCTAGAACCCTTGGTTCCTTAAACCCGTAAACTTGAATCTTGAACCCTTGAACCTTGAAAATTTTAACTTTAAACCCTTAAACCTTTAATCTTTAACCCTGAACCCTTGTCCCTGAACCATGAACCTTACAACCCTAAAGCTTTGATATATAAACCATGAACCTTACAACCCTAAAGCTTTGAACCATTAAACGGTTTAACCCTAGAACCTTTAACGATGAAACCTTTTACTCGGAACCTTGAAACCCTAAATCCTAAACACTGAACCAGGAACCTTGAACCCTAGAACCCATAACCATGAACCCTAAGCCCTAGAACCTTGAACCCTGAACCTTGAACTTTAGCCCCAAATCATGAAATAGTTAAACCCTAGAACCGTGAAACTTAAACATCGAATGATGAAATCGGAACCTTGCAACCGTGAACCTTAAACGCTGGAGCCCTAGAACACTTGAAAACAGAACTTTGAACGCATAACCTTGGACCCTGAACGCTATACCAAAAACCCCAGAATCCTGAATCCTAAACCCTAGAACCATGAACCTAAGAAGCCTAAACCTCGAACCTTGGACTCTAGAACCGTCAACCCTAGAACCCTTCAATTTTGAAACTGAGGAATCCTTGAACCTTTAAGCCTAAAATTCTAAACTGTGAACCTTGGAACCCTAGAACTCTGGAACACTTAAACCCCAAACCCTAAACCCTTAACCATGAGTTGTGGAACCTTGTACCCTAAAACATGAACCCCTAAATATTGAACCTTTAAACTCAAACCTTGTTACCATGGGACCTTAAACCCTTGATTCCTAAATTGTAGAAATATGAACATTGAACTCTGAAACCTTGAACCTTGAAACACTGATCCCTGAACCCTTAACCAAAACACTAGAACCCTGGCAACCTAAACTATGAACCCTGAACTTTGGACCTTGGACCTTAACCATGAACCTTGGAACCTTGAACCTTGAACCCTAGAACCCTGGAACCTTAAACCCTAGAACATTAACCCTAAACGATGAACCTTGGAACCCTATACTCTGTAACCTTAAACCTTGGAATCTTAAATTCTAAACCCTGAACCCTGAACCCTGAAATAGTAGAACCATGAACCAATAGCATACCCTTTATTCTGCAACCCATGAACCTTGAACCCTAAATCTCTGACATTGAACCTTGGATCCTAGAAATATAAACTCTTAAACCTTTAACCGTGGAACCTTGTAAACCCTTAGCCATTGAACCCTGAAACCTCAACCCTATTGCTGACCCTTAACACTGAACCCTAAACCTTGGAACCTAAACCCTAAACCCTTAATCCTGGACCCTAAACCCTTAACCTTGAAACTTTGTAATCTTGTAACCTAGAACAGTGAACCCTTAACCGAGGAACCCTGAACTCTAAACCCATAAACGTGAACCTTGGAACCTTGAACTGTTGACCCTGGAACCATATATCATAGAACGCTAAAACCGTACACCCAAAACCCTAAACTTTGAAAATCTTAAACCTCAAACCTTGTATCTCGAATCCTTGAACCCTAGAACCCTAAACTTGAACCCCAAATCCTGGAACTGCTAAACACTAAAACCTATCCTTAAACACATAACCCTAAATCTTGGAACCCTAAACCCTACAACCACGAATCTTAAACCATGAATGTTTGAACCTTGAAACCGTGGAACCCTAGAACACTGAAACTTGAACCTTGGAACATTGAACCTTTGACCTTGAAACCCAGAAACATGTAACCATGGAATGTTTAACTATAGAGCCATGAAACCAGAACCTTAAAAGTGTCAACCTTAAATCCCTAAACCTTGCAACCTTGAACCCTGAACGTTGAAACCTTGAAACCCTTGAATCTTTAAGCCTAGAACTCTGAACCTAGAATCAAAACCTTGAAACCCTAGAACCTTGATTCTTTAACCCTGGAACCTTGTACCCCTGGACCCAGGAACCCATCATTGGAATTTTAAACCCTAAACCCTAGAACCTTTGAACCCTTAATCCATAAACCTTGAACCTTGAAACCCAGAACCCTTAATCAGAATTTTGAACTCTAGAACCTTAGAACTCATACTCCATAAACCTTGAAACTTAGAAACCTGAACCCTTAACTTTGGAAACCTTGAACCATTAACCTTGGAACCCTAGAACTCTTGAACCTTGAACCCTAACCACAAAACCCTAGAACCTAGAATTCATAACCTTAGAAGCCGAAACCTTAAACCCTAGAACCTTATAACTTTCAAATTTGAATCCTGGAAGCTAGTAACTTTGAATTTGGAACCCTAGAACCTTGGAACCCTAAAACACTGAACACTAGAACACTTAACCTTGAACCTTGGAACTTGAGAATCTTTAACCTAAAACCCTGGAACCCTTAACCCTTGATCCTAAAATCCTTGAAATGTTTAACCCTGAACCCTAGAACACAACACCTTGAAATCCTAAACCCTAAGCCATAGAACCCTAAACCCTAGAAACCTAGAACCTTGAACTTTGAACTATGAAACCCCAAATCCAAAACTCTGTAAAATTGTAATCTTGGAACCTTGAACACTTAACCCTTAACCTTGGAACCCTAAACCCTGAAGCCGTGAACCTTGGAACCTTGAACTAACCCTAGAAATCCTAAAACTCTGAACACTAAACCTTGGAACCTTGAACTAAAAAACCCTAAACCTTAAACCTTTGAATGCTAAACCCTAGAACTTTGAACCATGGAACCCTAAATCTTAAACCCCAAACCATGGAACCCTTAAACCATGGAACCCTAACTCTTATCCTTCGAACCCTAAATTAGTGAAACCCTAGAATCCTTACTCCTAGAACCTTGAACTCCCAAAACTGTAAACCTCAGAAGCATTGAAACCTAAATGCTGGAACCTCCTGTAACAACCCTCATTTTTTTGGATTTTTGAATTTTGTGATTTTAAGATATAAAGTGTTTAAGGTTTTTATTTATGAATGTTAAAAAAAAAAAAATTGGAAAAAATGGAGTTACGGTCGACCCCAGGAATTGGGCGGGGTCGACCCAAAGTGGAGTTACGGTCGACCCCAGGAGTTGGGCGGGGTCGACACAAAATGGAGTTACGGTCGACCCCAGGAAATTTGAGGGGTCGACACAAATTCGGTCGACACAATGTATATTTCGGTCGACCCCAAGATCGAAGAGGGGTCGACACAAATGACCCTCAGGAATACTTTCGGTCGACCCTATGGTTTGAGGGGTCGACACAA
The DNA here is from genome assembly GCA_003255005.1 of Begonia fuchsioides. Lineage (NCBI taxonomy): Eukaryota > Viridiplantae > Streptophyta > Magnoliopsida > Cucurbitales > Begoniaceae > Begonia > Begonia fuchsioides. Next base: position 36,897 of record QAOC01032725.1, read on the forward strand.
GCTGCTCGGGGAACACTTTTAGCCGACAAAAAATGACTCTCGGAATGGATGATGTCGACACAATTGAAAATTATGTCGACATAAACATACATGTCGTTGAAAAGTCAGCTAAAACGTTGAGAAATCCGATCGTGGACGTAAAGAAAATGTTGAATTTGTTTAATTAAGGACGTAAGAAGGCATGGCCTGCCATTCCCCTCCCAGCATGGTTCCTCCTCCCTATTTCCCACCCTAAATTCTCAAGTCTCGATAAGGGAGAGGGATACTAAGAAAGAGAAAGAAGTTTCGTGAGAGAAAATAGAGAGAAAAGTGACTTATCTCAAAGAAGAGGAGGGAAACTCTAAAGCTCTCGTGGGAACTGAAGTTCAAGGTAATATTTTAATATCCTCTTAAGTTCCTCTAAGTTCAGTAAAGATAAAATGATTGTATTGGTTTGGTTGGGGGATAAAAATGAATGATTTCATGATTTACTGCTGTGAAACCAGCCATTTATGTATAAAGTTAAGTTTTTGGAGATTTGGTTAAATTTTAGCATGAAGTAGAGTTTATGACCTTCATAAGAGTTAAAGTAGACTCTTAGAGTAAATTGTAGCCATTAGAATCACTCGATTCGGATCTATGTAGAAAAAGTTATGGACCCTGAAAGTCAGGGTACAGAAACTGTGAAAGGTTTATGTCGACCCCTGGTAGTCTGTAAGTGATTCGGTCGACCGCACGAAAGAGCGGTCGACACAAAATAACTCTCTGTAATGGATTCGGTCGACCACATGAAAGAGCGGTNTTGATAAGTTTTATGAGTTTTCTTTATGGAGATGTTTATATGACTTTTAATGGATTAGTTTAGATGTTCTTGTATTAAGGATATGATTGTATGTTATATGTTATGTACATCATGCATCATGCATCATGTTTTCTACGAATGAATTTTTATGCATGAAAACTACGAATTATGATGAGTAAAACCCTTGCTCAACAACTCTTTCATTTCTTTTGGAGCCATTCGATACTGATTATTTGATACTCGTTCCGCTCCGGGGTACATGTCTACCACAAATTTAATTTCTCGATTAGGAGGTAGTTAGGTAAATCATCCAAAAACACTTTCGAAAACTCTTGAACTACTGGAATCTCCTGCACTTTAAGATCAGAGTTCTATGAAAATCCATAATACTTGCTAGAAATATCATACATCCACCCTTCAGTAATCTCCAAGCCCGTATTGCCGATAAAATCGGTAATTGCTTTTTATCCCTTGTTGCTTGAAAATAAAAGGCAACTGACGTAGGAGGTTGGAAACTGACTATTCTAGTTCTGCAATTTATGGTTGCAAAATGTCGAAACAACCAATCCATCCTCAAAATAATTTCATACGCATTCATCTTCATTATAATAAACTCAACGTCCAATCTAGGATCATTGATTTGAACTCCACAAGGTTTAAGTTTTCTAGGGGTCAAGGGTCTAGGGTTGTGACATGCCTCGGGATGCATTACCTCAAGGAGCAATCACCCGAGCCCGAGCTCGGAAATTTTCTAACAAGTTTGCTCTTTTTGTAGGTGATGAAGCATTCAATATTTTCATGGAGGAACCAGGTCCAAAGGATGAAGAACAACCTAAGCACCTTATCAAATGAGAGGATAGCTCGGACATTCAAGAAGGAAGCCAAGAAGCATAAGGAAGCGGGTAGAGGTCGGGTTTAGGCCGGATCCGAGAACTTGGCCTAAACCCGAGCCCAAATTGAAGATGACTGAATTTCTTCTCCCATTTTACTGGCCCAATCCATTTATTTTTCTTTGTAAAAACAATACTTTACGGACCCTTTGTTTGTGGCATGGTTTTTGCTTGGAGTTTGTGTGAGTGGGTTATTATTTTTGTTTTTCTATTTTTGTCAAATGGTGATGTAAACCAACTCCACAAGAAACCAGCTACAAGCACGTCTTCTCACCATTGGCTCTTCTCCATCATCGTTTTCTTACATTTTCCGAAACACCACCATTTCTTGTTTCAAACATTCTGCTTGAGCACCTGATGCCTTCATCTTAATAACTTTCATTTCCTTGAAGTTTTTAAGCTCAAATTTTGAGTTTAAACTCTCCACCCATCCCATAAACATCCCTCAACATTTCAGGAGCAAACTCCATAGGAGACCTGAAAACCATCATTTCAAAGTTCATCTATTTTCAGCCCTGTTCTGTTTTCTCTCTCTTACCAGAAATACTCCATACTCTTACCTGAATAACTTCTGATTCCCTTAAGCTTCTTATCTCAAATTTTGAGGTTAAACTCTCCATTAACTCTCCAAAGATACCTCAAAATCTTAGTTGTTAACTCATTATGCTTACTTGAGATCCATCTCTCTAAAGTTAACCCATTTTTTGTAACAATTCTGTTTTTGTTTTATACCTGATTAACTCAAATCGCTTCTCCCCATACTTGAAGCGTGTCATTTGGTATCAGAGTCATTTCTGTTAGCTTTAAAAGGTTTTAAAGCAATCAATTATTTTTGATGATAACTATGTAAGATAAAATTGAAGTTTTAGCAAGTGCAGCTAGGCTCGTAGAAGCAACTTATGTCGACAGGTATGAACTTATGTCGACCGCTCAAAGACCAGAGAAGAATCATATGTCGACCGTTCTCAAGTATGTCGACCGATTGAAGACATTTGAAGTTCAAGAGATTAAATCTATGTCGACCGGACGCAACATATGTCGACCGCTTAAAATCCAGAGAAGGACAGTATGTCGATAGTCTGTCAAGTATGTCGACCGATTGAAGTCAATTGAAGTTCAAG
>QAOC01032732.1:1660-15356 GCA_003255005.1 Begonia fuchsioides
TAGCTATTTGCATTACATCTGAAACCACAACATTTATTTATCATTTGATCCTAGCTTATTTTTTTCTACTATCTTTGTCGTGTCTTATTGGTTAATCCTTGTTCATCTTTGTTCAATTCAATTATCGATATCCTTCACCATTTTTTTTCTTCCAATTGATAATTTGGTTTTGACGTTAAAAGACTCTTTGTTAGGTCGTTCAACTCTTGACATAATTGGAGCAAGTGAGGGGAAAAAGGCAAGAGAGGTGAGATTATTAGAGGATAAAAGCCAATTGACAAGTGTGAAACACGAGTGACAAATTAGAGTGAAAAACTTATCCGAACGAAACACGTGAGGGAGTGTAGTGAGGTCCATCTTATTACATTTTTTTTTCTCTAACATTTTCTTTCAGGTTTAACTTCTTACAAATGTCAAACTCAGACAACGGTACCGCACCACAATGCAATGACAGCCTTCAATTTAACGTCTTGATGGGTGAAGAGAGAAAATTAATGAAAGACCAGTTTGACCGTCTCAATGAGCGGTTGAATAACATTGAAAATGCTCAGCAACAACATCGACAACCAAACAATCGAAATAGAAATTTCCCCCAAAGAGGAAGGTATGACTCTATAGATAATATTCTTGATAGTGAAAATGATGTTTCAGATTATGATATTCAGAGGAATCAAAGAAATTCTAGAGAAGCTCCTAACCGGACGGATGATAACTTGAACAACATAAAGATGCAAATTCCTTCTTTCAAGGGAAAGAATGATCCGGATACATATTTTGAGTGAGAAAAGATGGTTGAATTAATCTTTGATTGCCACAACTATTCAGAAGCAAAAAAGGTAAAACTCGCTGCTATTGAGTTTTCTGATTATGCTATTACTTGGTGGGATCAATTAACCTTAAGCAGGAGAAGAAATGGGGAGAGAGCTATTGATACGTGGGACGATATGAAATCTGCCATGAGGAGAAGATTTGTACCAAGCAGATATTATCAAAATCTATGGCAACGTCTACGTAAACTTAAACAAGGTACAAAAAGCGTAGAAGAATACTTCCAAAAAATGGAGATAACCATGATTAGAGCAAATATAGAAGAAGACAGAGAAGCCACCATGGCTCGATTTTTGGAAGGACTCAATCCAGAAATACAAGATAAGATCAAGCTACAACATTACGTGGAGTTGGAAGATATGTTGCACATGGCAATTAAAATAGAACAACAACTGAAACGAAAGAGTGGCAATCGTTCTTCTAGCTGGAAGCCTAATTACACGAAAAGAGAAGACAAACAGATTGTCAAAACAAGTCAAGATCACAAAGTGGGAACACCTAGTCCGGGAACCCAAGGTAAATTTGATCCATCTACATCTCGAAATCGTGATATCAAATGTTTTAAATGTTAGGGAAGGGGTCACATATCTAGCCAATGCCCTAACAAGAGGGTTATGGTAATACGAGATACTGGAGAAATCGAGACAGATGGTGATTCCGAAGTTGATAGCGTTGACGAATTTGAAGAGGAATATGCTGTAGAATGAGAGTTATTAGTTACACAGAGAGCTTTAAATGCTCAACTGAAAATAGTTGATGATGGAGTACAACGAGAGAACCTATTTCACACTAGATGCCATGTTCAAAATAAGGTATGTAGTATGATAATTGATGGAGGAAGTTGTACTAATGTAGTAAGTACTATTTTGGTGGACAAATTAGGCTTATCCACAATGAAGCATCCATGACCGTATAAGTTGCAATGGTTCAACCAAAGTGGAGAAGTTAAAGTCAACAAACAAGTGTTTATCACTTTTTGTATAGGCAAGTACGAGGATGAAGTATTATGTGACGTGGTACCTATGGAAGCTGGCCACATTCTACTTGGGCGTCCTTGGCAATATGATCGACGAGTGACGCATGACGGGTACACAAATAAGTACTCATTTATATTCAACAAGAGGCCAATTAACCTTGTTCCTATGTCGCCAAGGGAAGTATATGAAGATCAGCTCAGACTTCAACAAAGTTATCAACAAAAGAAATCAAGCGAAAAAGAACAAAAGAGAGAAAAAGAGAGTGAAAAAAATGAGATTGAGAGAGAAGAAGAAGAGAAGAAAGAAAGAGAGCAAAAGAAGAAAAAAGAAAAAGAAAAGAAAGAAGAAAAAACAAGAGAGATTGAAAAAAGAAATTTCTTTATAAAAGGGAGTAAAGTGAGTAGAGCGCACTCCGAGGGACAATTCATGATACTCTTATTGCAAAATACACTACAATGTTTACTAACACTTCTAATCATGTTGTACCTAGTATTGTCCAATCTCTTTTGCAGGATTTTCAAGACATCGTAACAGAAGAAATACCGAAAGAAATACCACCGATTCGTAGCATCGAACATCAAATCGACATGGTACTAGGAGCTACGTTGCCCAACCGACCTGCTTATCGTAGTAGCCCCGAAGAGACAAAAGAGCTACAACGACAAGTAGACGAACTTTTGGCTAAAGGCTACATTAGGGAGAGCCTCAGCCCTTGTGCAGTACCTGTTTTGCTAGTCCCAAAGAAAGGAGGAGAATCAAAGATGTGCGTTGATAGTAGAGCTATCAATAATATCACGGTAAAATATTGTTTCCCTATTCCTCGTTTAGATGATATGCTAGATGAATTGCATGGTGCATGCTTATTTTCGAAAATTGACTTGAAAAGTGGTTATCACCAAATTCGAATGAAAGAAGGCGATGAGTGGAAAACTGCATTCAAAACAAAACATGGATTATACGAGTGGTTAGTTATGCCATTTGGCTTGACAAACGCTCCTAGTACTTTCATGAGGTTGATGACTCAAGTCTTACATCCATTCATAGGTAAATTTGTTGTAGTATATTTCGATGATATATTAATTTACAGCAAGAGTATAAATGATCATATCTTACACTTGAAAGAAGTATTTTTAGTCCTGAGGAAAGAAAAATTATATGCTAACAAGAACAAGTGCACTTTTTGCACAGATCATGTGTTGTTTTTGGGTTTTGTTGTTAGTCATCAAGGAGTACAGGTTGATCAAGAGAAAGTTTTGGCGATTCAAGAGTGGCCGACGCCAACAAATGCCAACCAAGTCCGTAGCTTTCATGGACTTGCGAGTTTTTATCGTCGTTTTGTTAAAGATTTCAGCACCATTGCTGCACCACTCACCGAGGTGATAAAAAAGAATGTGGTGTTTAAGTGGACAAAAATGCAGGAAGAAGCATTCCAAAAGATTAAGGAGAGGCTAAAAAATCCACCGTTATTGGCTTTACCTAATTTTGAGAAACCGTTTGAAGTTGAGTGTGATGCTTCAGGTGTAGGGATTGGAGCTGTTCTAATGCAAGATCACTGTCCAATTGCATATTTCAGTGAGAAGTTGGGAGGAGCGACGCTCAACTATCCCACATACGACAAGGAACTCTACGCATTGGTTAGAGCATTGGAAACATGGCAACAATACTTATTGGCACGAGAGTTCATCATTCGCACAGATCACGAGTCCCTCAAGTTTCTTAAAAATCAACACAAGCTCAACAAACGACATGCCAGATGGATGGAATTTATAGAGCCGTTTCCCTATGTCATCCATTACAAAAAAGGTAAGGAGAATGTGGTCGCTGATGCCCTTTCTCGTAGGTATGTTCTTATCTCCTCCTTAGGAGCTAAACTAATTGGATTTGAGTTTATAAAAGATGCATACCCTAATGATAATGATTTTGGAGAACTATATAGGGTTTGTGAAAAAACTAATTCTGGGGAATACTACAAGCATGATGGTTTTCTTTTCAAGAAAGATAAATTATGTGTTCCTAATTGTTCGATTAGAGAACTTTTAATGAGGGAAGCACATGGAGGAGGTCTTATGGGGCATTTTGGGATAGCAAAGACCTTAGGTGTCATCCAAGAGCACTTTTACTGGCCACGTATAAAAAGGGATGTCGAAAGGATTTGTAACAAATGTGTTACGTGTAAACAAGCAAAGTCTAGAATCCAACCCAATGGCTTGTACATGCCGCTACCCATCCCTAATGCTCCCTGGATAGATATTTCAATGGATTTCGTACTAGGTTTGCCTCGAAGTAAGAGAGGTAATGATTCAATTTTTGTTGTGGTGGATAGATTTTCTAAAATGACACATTTTATTCCGTGCCACAAATCTGATGATGCAACCCATGTTGCTGATTTGTTTTTTCGAGAAATTGTTAGGATGCATGGGATTCCTAAAACCATCGTATCTGATAGAGATGCAAAATTTTTGAGTTATTTCTGGAAAACATTATGGGGTAAATTAGGCACCAAACTTCTATTCTCCACCACTTGTCACCCACAAACTGATGGACAAACAGAAGTTGTCAATAGGACCTTATCAGCATTACTACGATCTATCATAAAGACAAACATTAAGAGTTGGGAAGAGTGTTTACCACATGCTGAATTTGCTTATAATCGCTCAGTTCATTCATCTACTAAGTTTTCACCTTTTGAAATCGTATATGGTTTTAATCCACTAACTCCTCTAGATTTATCTCCTTTACCTGTTTCTCAGCGTGTTTGTTTAGATGGGAACAGGAAGGCAGAACTTGTTAAAAAGCTTCATGAGACTGTAAGGCGCAATATTGAGAAACGAACTGAACAATACGTGAAACACGCCAACAAGGGACGACGAAGTGTCACTTTTGAACCAGGAGATTGGGTGTGGCTACATTTTCGCAAGGAACGATTTCCAACCAAAAGAAAATCTAAACTACTACCACGTGGCGATGGCCCTTTTCAAATTGTCGAGCGCATTAATGATAACGCTTACCGTTTAGATCTTCCAGGTGAGTATAATGTTAGCGCCACATTTAATGTTTCTGATTTATCTCCTTTTGATGCAGAAGATTTTAAGACAAATCTTTTTAAAGAAGGAGGGAATGATGAGGACATCACGAAGAGCAAAGGAAAAGAATTAAATGTAACCGGAGCAAGCATGGACGGAAAGATGACAGAAGATCGAGCAAAGAAGTTCGGTGAAAAACTAAACATATATATCCAAGAACTTCTCAATTGTGACGGCGTTATTGTTCCCGACAATATCAAAGTTAAATGCATGACATGCATTCAAGTGCACATGGGACAAGATGACATTATTATAGATTAGCTATTATCTACTTATCATCTATGTTGCATGTCATATAAAAAGTAGGTGAAAAGTAGGTAGAAAAGTTGGTAAGAAAGTGGGTGAGAAAGTGGTTGATGTTGGAAGAAGAGAAATTAGGTGAGAAATGAGTCCTATAAATATGTACTAGATTTATCATTTGAGGGGAACTTGAGTTTTGTGAATCATATTGTGAGAGACTTCTCCTTTTCAACTTGTTGTTCGGTCTTTCATTGCAAGTCCAGCAACGTCGTTTCTGACTTATCAAACGGAATCCCTTCGTTTGTGGCGTCTTTCCTATCCAAGGTTCCTAGTCGCGTTATTGTTTCGGGTCTTAAGCTCTTTCTAAGCTAAGGTTCAAACGTCCGTCGACTTCGGGTCAAGGTTCCATTTCTATCTTTATTTTCTTTTATATTCCGCATTCGATCACTGATCAATCTATATCAGTTAAGATCATATCANAGCTTCAGCCTCCACGAAATATCAAAGCTCTTCACTTCACTTCTCTTGAAGTCACTCACTTTCTCACTCTTTTTCCTCACAAAACTCCTTCTCTATCTCAATATCACCTTCCTTTGATTTAGAGCACGAAACCTAGGGAGAAAAAGGGGGAGGAAGATCGTGGCTGGGAGGGAAAAATGCCAGCCAAGACCCCCTCAATGTCCTTCATTAAATAAAATCAATATTCTTTTTATGTCCACCAATCAGAATTCTTCAGATTTTGCTGACTTTTCAACTTATGTCGACATAATGGTCAACTTATGTCGACACCATGGTCGACTTATGTCGACACCATGGTCGACTTATGTCGACACCATGGTCGACCGAAGAAATTCCCGAGAGTTATTCTATGTCGACCGCTCGTCTATTGTGTCGACCGAAACTTACTTGAAGGTAGTCCTTTAGTATATTTAACCCAACTTACTTCATTACTTTTACTTAAACCTAGCAACCATCGAACAAACACCAATCAAACCCAAACACTTGGGCCGGTGCACGGTGTGATACACCCCAGACAGAGTATTCTTCTTCCAATTATTCATAATCGTAACCAACATCTATAAAGAAAAATCTTAAACACTTTCATTTTAAAACCATGAACCTTTAAATCATGAACCTAAACTCTAAACCCTGAAACCCTTAACCTTAACCTTGGAACCCTTGAACCATGGAAACATGAACCCTAATCCCTTGAATCCTAAACCCTAGATTTATGAACCCATAACCATGGAACCCTAAAACATAGAACCCTAAACGTTGAACCATGAACCTTGAACCCTAGAACCCTTAAACCCTGTAACCCTTAAACCCTGGAATCATGAACCCTATAACCCTGAATCCAAAACCCTTAACCTTGTATCATGCAACCGAGAACCTTGGAACTAGGAACTCTAAACCTTAAAACCCTAAACCTTGAACCCTTAACTTTTAACCCTGAAACCCTAAACCTTAAACCCTAAACCTTGGAACCCTTAAGCCATGTAACCTTTGAACCCTAAACCCTCAAACCCTAAACCTTGGAACCCTGAATCCTGAACTATGGAACTCTAGAACCCTTAAATCCTTACACTTTGAAACCTTTAACCCTGTGCAAAGGAACCCAGAACCTTGAACCCTAAACCCAGAACCTTGAACCATAGAACCCTTCAACCCTAAAACCTTGGAACCTTAAACCTTGGAACCTTAACCCTTAACACTAGAATCTCGAACCTTAAATCATAGCACCCTGAACCTTGGAACCCAAAACCCTGACTCTGGATTTTAGGAACCCCTGAACCCTGAATCTTGGAACCCTAAACCCTGAACCCTGGACCTTGAAAACCTTGAACTCTTAACCCTAAACCCTTGAATCTTGAATGTTGGATCCCTGAACCCTGAACTTTAGACCCTAGAACCGCTTGAAGCCTAAACCCTAGAACCTTAAACCCTGGAACCCTAAACATTGAAACCATAAACCCTAAAATGTGTAACCCCGAACCCTATACCATTAACTCTTGAACCCTGAACCCTGGACCCTGGAACACTCTCACCATAAAACCGTTGAATTATTGTAATACACAAAAAAGTTACATCATTTGTGATAATTAATTTAATGAGTAAAGATGAAAAAGTTATTGTTAGACAATTAACATAAACATGATAGTAAGTAAAATTGCACTTTATGCTTTAAGGATGTGTCACTTTCACCTTACATTTCTTCTTTAATCAATGATATTATTTACATAAATCTTAATCAAAAAATTTATTAGATACAAATATGGTTTTATAATTTAAAGTACAAAAGCAATAAGAAAGTTCCACATGTCCTTATTTAATTAGTAACTAATTGTGATTAAAGCATAATTAGTGAGTGATTGAAGGGCCATTAAGGTTTATTAATCATGATAAATTAAAAATATCTTAAGGATTAACTTAGTTGTAATCTAGATTACTAGTTAAGCTAAGTATGTTTTCAAAGCAATATTGAAAGTATTTTAGCAATTAAATAGATAAAGAAAGTGAAAATAGTACACATAATAAGATAAGTTGGGCTAAAGGGGAAATTCATCAAAAAAGCTATCTAGAAAAGGGGAGAAATTGCTGAGCATCGCCATTTTTTCGTGGCTGTAGAGAGAAAGGGAGAAAAGGAGCAAAAACCTAAGGAAAGTAATGCTATGTTTTGTGCTTTCACTTCTTAGGCCTACACAATGAACTGTTAGGTTATGTGACAAGCTTCAAGAATAGGAAGGGGGAAGAAAAGGGGCTTCGGGTGAAAAGGGAGGGGAGAAATGGGCCGAAAATGGGTGATATTAAGAACTAGAGTTCTCGAGTTTGATACGGAGTTTGCAACCAATATTTGGAGAGGATTTTTTTGGATGAGAGAAGAGCTTAACCTCCAAAAATGAGGGTAAAAAGTTTGGAGAATCGGAAGTTGTGCAGAGGTGAGTATCGAGTGCCAAAAGGGTGGTTATCAGAGAAGAAATGGGGGTTGGTCGGAAAATGTAAAGTCACCGGAGATAGAGATGAGCTAATGGAGATTACACGCTTACCCTAAGACCACGAGAGAGTGGCTGAAGATGTGAAGGATGGCCTAGATTACCCTAGCTTGGAAGGGAAGCCAAAACCTTGAGAAACGCTCTCGGGTCGCCGGATATTACTCACATGAAAACCGAGTCTTGGAGGTCAGAAACCGGCCAAGGAAGAAGATGCAAAAGCCTTCTTTTAGATTCAAATTCAACTGAGTACAATGCTCGGTCATGAGGGTGTTTTAATCTCCTTCACATGAGGGAGATGACATCTTGATCGGAGGGCTACAAAGGCTTTAACCGATTTGGTGCATGCAGAAAAGAGAGGTGGAAAGGACAACCCAACATTTACCCAATTTGGGGGGACCAATAAAGAGTGGTCCCCGAAATTGGTTCCCCCTCCAATCGGCTGCCATTCAAACACCCTCAAAAACAAAAACCCATGCAAAAGAGAAAACTCACTCCAATCCCATACCAAACCCATGACTTACCCATGGAAACCCATGGGAAACCCATTTTGCAAACCCTAACCCTAAAAGTAAGTTGTTAAAGCTGAAACAAACACATTCAAAAGGCTGATAGTAAGACGTTCTGACATGCCTGAGAGCCACCACCACCCTGAGGGCATGATAACCCGTGGCCATGCAAGATAATTTGCTAACTTGTTTGCTGATTTTGCAGGTGTAACATTTCCTTTAATGGACCTCTTAGATGATCCTTGACCCTTTGACAAAGAGCTTCCCAAACATTGTTTGCATGGGGAATTTGAAGAGGAGAAGTTGACAACCGATGCCCAATGCCCTTCTTGCCGAGACAACCTATCCAAGCCTTGGCCATGTCCAACTCCAAAAGAAGGGAAAGCCGACTTCACTTTGTCCACCATGGGAGAGGACGATGTTCAAGTGTGGTCCAAGAAGGATGCAAGTGATCATATCCATTTGTCAATGGAAAAGTGATGGACCGAACCTTGCCTAAAATCCTCTTTACTTTGAGCACAGATTGGAGCCCAATAAATCAAAGGAGAGGTTGGTCCAACAATGGAGGTTTGCTAGTTCACCACTTGGAGATTTTTTGCTTGTTTAGAGTACTTGTAAATTGTAATTATTCTAGTAGCTTGAAATGATGTATAGCGGTTGGTTCGGTTTGGATCAATTTGCTGGAAATTGGTTCGGATTGGACCAATTTATGCTCCATCATGTTGGAGCTTAAGGGAAATATTATTTCCCATGAAACTTAAGTTTTTAAACTCTTTTAGACGTGGTTTAGGTCTAGGGAGTGTTTGAGTTGGGAGGCAAGTTGAAGGTGGGCCCCTTTTTCCCACCTACCTCCTACTTAGCCACTCATTAGTCCTAAATTAGGTTTTTAATTGTTCTTGTCTTTTGTGTAAGTTCTAGGGGGTATGAATCCCTCCTCCCACGTCTAATGAAGGCATAAAAGAATTTGGTAAATTGCAGAAGCTTGAAGCTCTCTCAATCCTTCCCTTTTCTCACGGCGAGATTAGACTTTGGTGAGTAATATCCATAATCTTTCTTTGTCTTTGGCGTTGGTGTCTTGCTAGAGCCACTTAGCCTTTATTCCAACCTTCCTCCACACTTGTTTTGGGTCAAGGTAAGATTGGAAATCACATAGCCATCCTTCCATTTGTGTGTGTTTGGGAATTAGTGTTGTCCTTGTTGGTTGCTGCCGGTTGTATTTTAACCTAATTCCAGTTTGTGTCCCAAACGTGCCCTCCGTGTAAACTTATGTTCCTGTGTGCTAATGTCCTAAAATTTGGGCTGTGAGTTCCTCTTTCATGTCTTGAGAAATTTGGTTTGTCATTGCGTTCCCTATTTCTCCTATCTAAAAGTTGTGCATGCATTTTTTTCCTCCTTCCTTCTTCCGAACTCCTGAAATCTGGCAGTTCTGTCGACCAAAATTCAATCTCTCATAATTTTTAAACTACCCGCTTGATTCCTCTCAAACCCTCACCATTTGATTCCCCTTCCATAGAGGAAGTTTTATGCCAATTTTCTCTTTCTCAGCTTGTTTGCATTGGGAGTTGTGCAGAGGTTTTCTCTTCACCTACTGCACTGTCAAAACCCTTGTTGTCCACTTGTGCATCTAAAAGTGACCTCGTGCCATTTTATGTCCTCACGTGCTACCCCTCTGAAATTTTGACCAAAGTTGGTCCATTCCCTAAAGTCTAAGTCCACAAAAAATTTAATCCAAACACACGCATGCATTTGGAGTTCCATTGGACTCATTCCCTTGTCTCTGCATTCCTTCATTGACTCTCGGCAGATTACCATTCCTCCTACCTCTATCAACACATCTGCATCCTTTGGAGCTTGTCACGTTCTTATCCCTTGGAATCGGGCTTGGACCAATGTCTTGAGGCTTGTGGACTCCAAAAAGAGGAAAGTGTTCTTCCCGGGTAAGGCTCTTCTTGGACATGGGCTCTCGGTGATTGCATCGTATGATGAAGCAAACGGTAGCCAATGTTCACGTTCTACCATTTTCTAGAAACCTTGAGAGGTTGGATACATTTTGTATGAAGACTTTATCTTCATTAGAGGCCGGCCCTATTGTCAAATCTGTGGTGCAAGCTTTGGATGTCCAGTTGAGCCGAATCCAAAACGTGGTCCCCAGGCTTTGTTGCTTTGACAAATTTAAATATTTTCAAGGGAACATTCTTCTTCTTTCATGGACCACTTGGGCCATTTCTTGACATCAAAATGGAATGGATTGCTGTTTAAGCTTGGACAAAGACTGAAATCTCGAAAGAAATAGGAAACTACAAAATTAGCAAACACATTAGATAAAAACTTGTAACATGACAATTTTTCTGGTCGCCCATATCATGTCATCCTCCCGAGGTTGATAATGATTTGTCCTCAAATCCAAAATATTTTCGATCTTTATATGAACCCCTTTTTTTGGCTTAGGATGCTCGGTCATTGTCCCTTTATTTTTATCCATTGGCTCGTGTATGCTCTTCCAATCATAAGTTGTATGTTGTTCCAATCCCTAAACAATCTTCTTCCTACCTTCCTTTTCTCCACTTGTCAAAGTTTCGTTTCCCTTAGGATCATTGTCAACAATCTCCCAATGGGGCCAAGCGATCATCCACATCTTAAATGAAGCTTGTAGAAAAAACATACTCTCGGGTTTCATGCCAAAAACTTGAGATAGAAACAAAGAATATCCAAAAAATATAATGGTCATATTTGGTCACAACAAATGAATAACTTCCATAGCTTAAAACCTCATTAAGCTTAACACCATCAGTCAAAATGTATTGTTGCATTCCCTTTAACCACCAAAAAAGTTTTGAACCCAAAACTTTCCATAAGTTTCTTCATTCCATTTAAATCCAACTATCGGTTTTGAAAGCTCATTGAAATGAAATGAGACAAGCCACGGGTCATCAATAGTAAAGGCTTCAACATACATGCTACAATGTTCATTTCTAAGGTGAGGTATATCCAATATTCCATTAGCTCTAAAATAAGGCATCACAAGCTCATTATCTCCAATTAAGGAATCTTGAACCACCAAATTGGCATGATTAACTTCTACAATAAAATTTTCCTTCAAAAACTTCATATCAATGCTATTAAAATATCCACGTCCACTCAAAAAAATATGATGAAGGTAACTAGGCACTTGGTTAAATAAATCATACCTCTCGGTCACAACCTTGTGCAGTTTGGCCACTTCATCCTCAAGGTCTACTTGGATACAATGGTATTCCATTACAAGCTCTTTAAAATCATTTGTCCATTCCATGGAAGGATGAGATGTTGCCAGTGAAGGGTTCTCTATGATCTCTTCTTTGTTAGGCTTGTGACGATTCTCGAAGATATCATAAGAGTTTTTGGATTCCGAGGAAAAATGATTTTCCTCAAAACCGACAACATCTTTAACTTGCTCGGTTTCTACTTCCACTATTATTTGTTGGAGATCTTCAAAATTATTTGTACCTACATTGCAAGCATGAGAGGGTGCTGTAAATATTGGATCTACATACCCAAAGGGTTGGTTCACGGTCGTTCGAGACATAGTGACACGAAATGGAATGGGAGGGAGGAAAAATGGGGAAAACCGATTAGGGTTTGACGAAAATCTGCAAAAAAAAAAAACAGAATTAGGGTTTGGGAAGGAATGAGGATATCTCAACGAAAAAATAAATTTTAGGGCTGAAATTGGAAATGAAACTTTGATGAGGGGTTGAACAAATTACCTCAAAAATTTAAGGCAATCCCTTCAGCCAATTGTGAGATATCGAATCAAACAGTAGCTAGGGTTTGACTAGGCAGTTTTAAAAAATCCGGGATTTGGAGGAGGGAGAAATTGAATTCACAAATTAAGTTAGGGGACGAATCTGGAGCTGATTTTTGGAGGGGTGACAGAGAGGTAAAAGGTGATGATATCCTTCAAATTTGAAGAGGAATGATTGAGGGAACAGGAAGATATGCTAAACAAAAACTGGGATGGTCAAGGCAGAATTTCAGCGTTTCACCGAATAGAGAATTCCAAATCGAAAATGATTTTGAATCACTCTTCTCAATGAATGGGGGGCGTATGAGGAAGAGATCTCTCTAAAATTAAGAGAATTACTTTGGGGAAAATGAGTGGTTTGGTCGGTACCTGAAAACACACCGAAAATCAACCTGGGGTGCTTGGATTTAGGAGAAATGATTCTCAAAATGAGAATGGGATGGACGAAGGAGCTAGGATCCATAATCTCACCGTAAGACCATGAAATGGCTGGAGAAAAGTGGTAAGGATTAATCGTTCTCTCGGAAAATGATCAACTCCGGGGGTTTGTCTCTCGGTGGCCGGAAAACAAGTTTTTAGAGACCGAGTCTTTGAAGCGGCAAAGTTCAAAGGGGAGAGATCAAATTTGAAAAGATAAATCTTTTTTCAATCAAATCTGCAATTACACTTGCATGGGGTTGATTAAATATAAAATTAAACTAAAACATGCTTATCATCGGACGACCTAGATCATCTCCAAGAACACCAATACATGGCTTGAAAGATGGACCAATGAGGAGCCTTCATGAGACGCTCTTCCTACGCTCCTCCTCCATCTCATTAGGCTCCAAGTAAATGTCCTAAATATCCTCCCAAATGATAATTAGCTAACTCTAGAAATCTCATGCAAATCCATGCAACCGATGTAAAAGAGAAACCCTAGTTCGGGAAAACAAAAATTGAATGCAAAAACATGAAGAAAACAACTTTTATTCTTCAATTCTCCCAAAGGCTTTAGGAGTTCTATTCTTATTGAGTGGGATTGGATAAGAATTCTCCATGTTTTTCCAAGGCATTCGGACATGGATTAGGTGAGAAATAAATCGTGGATTGCTCTTCTTGGGCTCTCTATGATGGCATCGTTTGATGGAGCAAACGATGTCCAATTTGAATGTTCTTCTACCACTATCTAGAAACCTTAAAGGATTGGATACATTTCTAATGAAGACGTTGTCTTCATTAGAGGGTGGATCGGGTGTCAAATTGACAGAGCAAGCTTTGGAGGTCCAGTTGTGCCGGATCAAAT
>QAOC01032747.1:0-13678 GCA_003255005.1 Begonia fuchsioides
ATCTTCTTTGGATACTCTTTGTCTAGCAAGGCTTATAGAATATTCAACAAGAGGACCCTAGTTTTTGAGGAATCTATGCATGTTACATTTGATGAGTCCCCTCCACCTTTAGAGCACTTAGAACCTAATGATGACTTGGAAAGAGGGATGGATTCTTTGAGTCTAGATGACAATGAGAAAAGTTGTAACAACCCTCATTTTATTTTAAGAATTTGTGATTTTAAGACAAAAGCGTTTAGGACATTTTTATGAATGTTGCTTAAATGTTAGAGTGTTAAGGTATTTTGAATGTTAGTAAATTATTAGGTCGAAGGTAGTGAAGAAAATAAGGTTTAAGGGGGTATAAGTAATGACGTTATTCGAAAGATTAGAAAATCTTCTAAGTGTTTAAGAATACTTTAGGTCGACCCCAGGATTTAAGAGGGGTCGACACAATTGTTACTTTATGTCGACCCCAGGATTTAGAAGGGGTCGACACAATTGTTACTTTATGTCGACCCCAAGATTTAGGAGGGATCGACAAAATTGTGTACTTTATGTCGACCCCAGGATTTATGAGTGGTCGACACAATTGTGTACTTTAGGTCAACCCCAGAATTTAGGAGGGGTCGACACAATTGGATACTTTAGGTCGACCCAAGGATTTAAGAGGGGTCGACACAAACCGCTCTCGGGAAATCCTTTCGGTCGACACAATGGACAAACGGTCGACACAAATGACTTACGGGAATAGATTGGGTCGACACAATTTGAAGATCGGTCAACACATTCATACATGCCGTTGAAAAGTCAGCCAAAACATGGAGAAATCCGATTGGTGGACGTAAAGGAAAGGTTGATTTTGTTTAATTAATGACGTAAGATAGGCATGGTTTGCCATTTCCCTACTAGCATGGTTCCTTCTCTCTATTTTCTACCCTAAGCTCTCACGTCTTGATAAGGGAGATGGAGATTGAGAAAGAAAAGAAGCGAGAGATTGAGAAAAGAAAAGAAGTTCCGTGAGAGAAAAGAGTGAGAAAGTGGAGGGAAGTGGAAAACTCTGAAGTTTTCGTGGAAGTTGAAGTTGAAGGTAATTTTTTATATCCTCTTAAGGTTTTCAAGTTCAGTAATGATAAACTGATTATATTGATGGATAAAAATGAAGGATTTCACATAGTTTGTTAGAAAATCAGTTGATTGTTTGCAAGGTTAGGGTTTTTGAGATTCGGTCATATTTTAGCATGAATTTGAGTTTATATCCTACATAGGAGTTAAACTAGAATCTTAGAGTGATCTATAATCGTTTGAATCACTCAATTCGGAGTTATGTAGAAAAAGTTATGGACGTCGTAAGTTAGTGTACGGAAACAGGGAAGAGTTTGGGTCGACCCCTTGTAGTTTGGGTCGACCGATAAGAACATACAGTCTCTGTTTGTCGACATGGGTCGACCCCTGAAAGTTTATGTCGACCCAATCACTATTCAAACAGTGAATGCGCTCTGTTTTGTCTACATAAGTCGACATGCTTTAGTTTTCTGAATTTGGTGTCTTCTGAGAAGTTATAGAGGAAGTTATGAATTTTGGAAGTTATAGTGAAAATAGTTACTCATGGCATAAAACTTATTCGAATGGTTTGGCAATATAGGTTCTCAAGCTTCTAGTGTGCATTGCCAAGTTGAAACAAAAGACATCAGAAATCAAGGTAAGTATGTGTTGCGTGCATTTGGCCTATTAGAGGTCTACATTGCAAAAGTTAGGTATTAGTATGATTTTTGATTAATCATAGACTGGTTGGGGTGTAGTGCACAATACACCGACCTCAAGTCATTTGAGGATTGTTTGTGTTCCTTGTATTAATTGATTGAAAGATTTCTGTGGGATTTTTATGGATATGTTTATATGACTTTTAATTGGAGTAGTTTAGATTTTCATGCATTAAGGATAGGATTGTATGTGACATGCTATGGACATTATGCATCATGTTTTCTAGGAATGACAATGAAAAATGAATTTTTATGCATGAAAACTATGAATTATAATAAGTAAATCGTAGGGGGATGGAGGATTGAGTGTTAGGTTGCCCATGGGGGTGTTTGATGCCTATATTCATCCCCGCAATATCTCTATTGATTCAACGAAGACATCTACAATAAAGTAGAATAAAGACGCCCTCTGCAATGGCTATGGGTCCATGTTACCGTGAGCCCGATGGGGATTGACGGTAGGTTGTTATATCTCCTAATGATATAAGTTATGTAAAGGAGAATAAAGATGCCCTCGCCAATGGCTATGGGTCCATGTTACCGTGAGCCCAATGGGGATTGACGGTAGGTTGTTATATCTCCTAATGATACACGTTATGTAAACCCTAAGATCATGTTTTGTGGATGGTCGTCATATGGGGGGCGGATCCACACCACGAAAATGAAATAAGCTGCATTGTTTTAAATCATATCATTCATTACATCATGCATGTTTTATTTGGACTACTTACTGAGCTTTAAGCTCATTAGTTAGACTTTGCAATGTAGGTGATGACTTGAATGTTCAAGAAATATCACCTAAGGATTTAATATGAAGGAGGAGGAGAGTGTCTTCCGTGGAGCCTTGCCGTTGTTAAGTGAGATTTTGACCGGTGGAGTAAGCTCACCAAAATACACGTGTTTTGAAAAGAACTTGTAAAAAAGTTATTTTGAATTACAAATATGTAATGTTTGTAAAGTTTTATATTTTTAGAATGTGACTTATGTTTAATTACTTATAAGTATGATTGGAAATGTTAGCTTCCGCTTTGTATGTACAAATATATGTATAAGTTTGATAAAGGAACTTTCAACGAAAAGCTTTTAAAAGTTTAAAAAAAAAAACGGGATGTTACAGTTGGTATCATAGCGCACCGGGTTTTAAAATCGTTTCTGTAGACTTCTTAACAGTGCAAGCTTCACAGAGATGTTCTCTTCACTGTAAGTTATTTTTTTGAATTTTTTTGTAAATTTGTAAATGTACGTATGACTGTTTGTTAGCTCTAGATTAGGGTACTATGGCCGATGGACGTAAAGGGAACAAAAGTGATATGACTGAAGCTA
Source organism: Begonia fuchsioides (assembly GCA_003255005.1). Classification (NCBI taxonomy): domain Eukaryota; kingdom Viridiplantae; phylum Streptophyta; class Magnoliopsida; order Cucurbitales; family Begoniaceae; genus Begonia; species Begonia fuchsioides. The sequence continues at coordinate 3,066 of QAOC01032747.1, forward strand.
TTCGACAGTTGACGGAGTTAGTTAATCGGCAGTCACAACAGCTAGATCGATTTATGGCACGAGACATGCAAATTAACCCTCCAGCACATCAGCCACACGAATTAAGCTGTGACCGATTTTGCCGTTTGAATCCACCAATGTTTAATGGACAGTCTTCTGATGCAAGTAGTGCTGAAGAGTGGATTCGCACGCTCGAGGACATGTTTGAGTATGCGAGGATTGAGGACATAGACAGTGTGCCTTGTGCGGCTTACATGCTATCAAAAGATGCTCGTTTCTGGTGGGACACTATTAAGGCTTCTGAGGAGTCGTATCAACTGACGTGGACCCGGTTTAAAGAAATATTCAATGATAAGTACTTCGACCAGGCCAAAAGAACAAGTAAGCTGATGGAGTTCCTTCAGTTACGCCAAACTAGATCGGTGGCAGATTACGTAAGGAGATTTGAGTCATTATCAAGATTTGCTGCTCATATGGTTGCCAGCAATGAGTTGAAGGTAAATCAGTTTGTGCAAGGACTGAAAGTGGAGGTGTATCGTGGAATTCAGATAGCCGGAACTGATGATATTCCGTATTCCAAGGTTGTGAAGAAGCCTTGGCAATTGAGGAGGCCGAATTAAAAGTTTTAAAGCAACGAGAGCCACCCAAGAGATATTTCCGAGAGATCCAGCCATAACAATCCAAAGGATGGCAGCCAAACAAAGGAGTGAAGAGGTCCTTTGATGGCAAGGCTGAATCAAGCCAAGGGAAGCGACCACAAGTTCCAAAGCAAGTTTAGTCATGCCCTAAGTGCGGATTGAAGCATATTGGTGAGTGCCTTAAAGGATCAGGTCGTTGTTATGGGTGTGGACAGTTTGGACACCTGAAGGAGTGCCCGAAAACAACAATGGTTCCAGCCAGAGTGACACCACGAGTCTTTGCACTTATTGATCCTGAGGAGGCCGGTCAGCCATCAGTCATCGCAGGTACCTTATTAATTGCTGGTGTTCATGCATATACCATTATAGATACTGGAGCTACACATTCATTTTTATCTACTACTATATTAGACAAGATAGTTGATTTTCCGGAGAGAATGGAAGCATCCTATGAGGTGATGTTACCTACAGGGAAGCATTTATTTTTACACCACGCCCTACGTGACTCTGAAATTTATCTAAATGATAAAGTGGTACATGCTGATTTCATTGTTATGGACATGAAGGGTTACGATGCTATTTTGGGAATGGATTGGCTATACCAATATTGTGCCACTATTGATTGCAGAGCTGGTGTTGTCGACTTCCAACTCGGTGAGTGTGAACGGTATTCTTTTTATGTTGCAAAAGATACCAAGAAGATTTCAGTTATATCTTCTATCAAAGCTCAATAGATGTTCAGGAAGGGTGATGAAGGATTTCTATTAAACATTCGTAATTTAGAATTGGAACCTCAGAAAGAAGTAAAGGATATAGCTGTGGTTCAGAATTTTCCAAGAGTAGTTTTAGATGACCTACCCGGACTTCCTCCTGACCGGGAAATAGAGTTCATGATTGATGTTTATCCTGGTTCTGAACTAGTATATAAAAATCCTTATCGAATGGCACCAATTGAGTTGACGGAATTGAAGGCACAATTAGAAGAACTGATGAACAAGGGGTTTATTCGATCGAGTTACTCACCGTGGGGAGCGCCGGTACTGTTTGTAAAAAAGAAGGATGGTTCTCTGAGAATGTACATTGACTACAGGGAACTAAATAAAATAACGGTGAAGAACAAATATCCACTACCCCGGATAGACAATTTATTTGATCAACTCCAAGGAGCTTGTGTTTTTTCAAAGATAGACTTACGCTCGGGGTATTATCAATTGAAGATCAAGGAGGAAGACATTCCAAAAACTGCATTCAGAACAAGATATGGACATTATGAGTTTTTGGTGATGTCATTTGGATTGACTAATGCCCCGACGGCTTTTATGGATTTAATGCATCGGATATTTCATAAATATCTCGATAAATTTGTAATCATGTTTATTGATGATATTCTTGTATATTCCAAAACGAAGGCCGAGCCTGCAGACCATTTAAGAATGGTGTTATCAACATTGGAATTTCACAAATTATATGCAAAGTTTAGCAAGTGCGAGTTTTGGTTGGATCAAGTGAATTTTGTAGGCCACGTGATATCAAGAGAAGGTATTTCAGTTGATCCAGCAAAAATACAATCAATAATGGATTGATCTCGACCGAGAACAGTGACAGAGGTTCGAATTTTTCTCGGATTGGCCGGATATTATAGGAGATTTATCGAGGGATTCTCTAGAATTTCTATTCCCCTAACTTGCCTGACAAGAAAGGATGTAAAGTTTTGGTCGTCAAAAGAGTGTGAACAAAGTTTTCAAACATTAAAAGAAAAGTTAACCACATCTCTAGTTTTGACACTTCCAAATGAGCTTGGAGATTATTGTGTTTATAGCGATGCGTCAAAGACAGGGTTGGGTTGTTTTTTAATGCAAGAAGGAAAAGTCATCGCATATGCTTCTAGATAGCTCAAAGTCCACGAGCAAAACTATCCAACCCATGATTTAGAGCTGGCAGCAGTATTTTTTGCTCTAAAAATTTGGAGACATTATTTGTATGGTCTTCGATGCGAAATATTTTCAGATCATAAAAGTTTGAAATATCTATTTACGCAGAAAGAGCTTAATATGAGGCAACGAAGATGGTTGGAATTTGTTAAAGATTATGACTTAGACATAAAGTATCATCCAGGGGAAGCTAATGTAGTAGCTGATGCACTAAGTCAGAAATCAAATTCAGCCAGCGTATTGATGTCAGTGACACTTCAAAATGAGATTCGAAAGTTTGGAGTGGAGCTAGTGAATGATTTAACTGCGATGCTTGCTACTTTATCTGTAAGGCCAACCCTTTTTGACAAAATAAAGAAGTTGTAGCAAGAAGATAAAAGATATAAGCAGTATGTGCAAATTAAGAAACAAATATCGCCTGAATGTCAATTTTCAAATAATGGGGTGTTGAAGTTCAAAAACAGGTGGTACGTCCTAGAAAATAAAGAGCTTAGAAAAGAAATTTTGAATGAAGCTCACTCGTCTAATTTTTCAATGCACCCAGGAAGCACAAAAATGTACCGAGACCTTAGACAATATTTTTGGTGGCCGGGAATGAAGGTAGACGTGGCAAAACATGTGGAACAATGTGTCACATGTCAATAAATTAAAGCTGAACACCAAAATCCTGCAGGAATGCTTGAGCCCTTATCGATTCCATAATGGAAATGGGAGCACATTTCTATGGATTTCGTAGTGGGTCTACTGAAAACAACAAAATGGCATGATAGTATATGGGTGATTAGAGATCGATTAACTAAGTCAGCACATTTTATACCTGTTAGAATTACTTATACCATGGATCAATATTTCGAATTGTACGTACAAGAAATTGTCAGGCTACATGGAGTTCCAGTTTCAATTGTTTCTGATAGAGATTCTAGATTTACTTCTAAATTTTGGAAAAGTTTGCATACGGCTATGGGGACAAGTTTAACATTTAGCACCGCATTTCATCCCCAAACCGATGAACAAAGTGAAAGAATTATTCAAATCCTTGAGGATATGCTTAGAGCTTGTGTGTTGGATTTCCAGACTACATGGAGTAAGCTGCTACAACTAGTGGAGTTCGCATATAATAATAGCTATCAATTGTCTATCAATATGGCTCCGTATGAAGCTTTGTATGGACGTAAATGTAGATCGTCATTATACTGGGGTGAGGTAGGAGAAACAAAACTCTATGGTCCAGAGATTATACAACAGACTCTAGAGCAAGTTAGAGTTATCCAGTAGAGAATGAAAACTGCTCAAAGTCATCAAAAGAGTTATGCAGATCGGAGACGAGGAGAATTGGAATTCAATTTAGGTGATGAAGTATTTTTGAAGACTTCCCCTTTCAAAGGAGTAATGCGATTTGGAAGAAAAGGAAAACTCGCTCTAAGATACATTGGGCCTTTTCCAATTGTGAAAAAGGTTGGACGAGTCACTTATATGTTGGAATTGCCAGAAAGTTTGAGTAAGTTTCACAACGTGTTTCACGTATCCATGTTGAGAAAATGCATACGTGACCCTTCCTAGGTGATTCAGATACAAGAAGTGGACTTGGAACCGACAATGACGTATGAGGAAAGGCCAGTAAGAATTCTCGACTCAAAGATGAAAGTATTACGGAATCGGTATATACCTTTGGTGAAGGTGTTGTGGCGAAACAAGAAAATCGAAGAAGTCACCTGGGAAAGAGAAAGAGAACAAGAAATGAAGGAAAAGTATCCAGAAATATTTAAGGTCTAAATTTTGAGAACAAAATTTTTATTAAGGCGGGTAGAATGTAACGACCCTAATTTTATTTTAAGAATTTATGATTTTAAGACGAAAGCGTTTAAGACATTTTTATGAATGTTGCTTAAATGTTAGAGTGTTAAGGTATTTTGGATGTTAGTAAATTAGTAGGTCGAAGGTAGTGAAGAAAATAAGGTTTAAGGGGGTATAAGTAATGACGTTTTTTGGAAAGGTTAGAAAATCTTCTAAGTGTTTAAGAATACTTTAGGTCAACCCCAGGATTTAGGACGGGTCGACACAATTTTTACTTTATGTCAACCCAAGGATTTAGGAGGGATCGACACAATTGTGTACTTTATGTCGACCCCAGGATTTATGAGGGGTCGACACAATTGTTCACTTTAGGTCGACCCCAGGATTTAGGAGGGGTGGACACAATTGGATACTTTAGGTCGACCCAAGATTTAAAAAGGGTCGACACAAACCGCTCTCGGGAAATCCTTTCGGTCGACACGACGGACGAACGGTCGACACAAATGACTTACGGGAAAAGATTGGGTCGACACATTCATACATGTCGTTGAAAAGTTAACCAAAACGTGGAGAAATCCAATTGGTGGACGTAAAGGAAAGGTTGATTTTGTTTAATTAAGGATGTAGGATAGGCATGGTTTGCCATTTCCCTACTAGCATGGTTCTTTCTCTCTATTTTCTACCCTAAGCTCTCACGTCTTGATAAGGGAGATGGAGATTGAGAAAGAAAAGAAGTGAGAGATTGAGAAAAGAAAAGAAGTTCAGTGAGAGAAAAGAGTGAGAAAGTGGAGGGAAGTGGAAAACTCTGAAGTTTTCGTGGAAGTTGAAGTTGAAGGTAATGTTTTATATCCTCTTAAGGTTTTCTAAGTTAATTAATGATAAAATGATGATATTGGTTGGATTAATGGATAAAAATGAAGGATTTCATGTAGGTTGTTAGAAAATCAGTTGATTGTCTGCAAGGTTAGGGTTTTTGAGATTCGGTCATATTGTATCACGAATTTGAGTTTATGTCCTTCATAAGAGTTAAATTAGACTCTTATAGTGATCTATAGTTGTTTGAATCACTCAATTCAGAGCTATTTACAAAAACTTATGGACGTCGCAAGTTAGTGTACGGAAACTGAGAAGAGTTTGGGTCGACCCCTTGTAGTTTGGGTAGACCGATAAGAACATACAGTCTCTGTTTGTCGACATGGGTCGACCCCTGAAAGTTTATGTCGATACAATCACTGTTCAAATAGTGAATGCCCTCTGTTTTGTCTACATAAGTCGACATGCTTTAGTTTTCTGAATTTCGTGTCTCTTAAGAAGTTATAGTAGACTCCTTAAGGAACAATTTGACACCTTAAGTATCAAGAAGGGATCAATATAGAGGAAGTTATGAATTTTGGAAGTTATAGTGAAAATAGTTACTCATGGTATAAAACTTATTCGAATGGTTTGGCAATATAGGTTCTCAAGCCTCTAGTGTGCATTGCCAAGTTGAAACCAAAGACATCAGAAATCAAGGTAAGTATTTGTTGCATGCGTTTAGCCTATTAGAGGTCTACATTGCAAAGGTTATGTATTAATATGTTTTTTGATTAATCATAGACTTGTTGGGGTGTAGTGCACAATACACTGACCTCAAGTCATTTGAGGATTGTTTGTGTGGCTTGTATTGATTGATTGAAAGATTTCTGTGGGATTTTTATGGATATGTTTATATGACTTTTAATTGGATTAGTTTAGATTTTCATGCATTAAGGATAGGATTGTATATGACATGCTATGGACATTATGCATCATGTTTTCTACGAATGACAATGAAAAATAAATTTTTATGCATGAAAACTACGAATTATAATAAGTAAATCGTAGGGGGGTGGAGGATTGAGTGTTAGGTTGCCCATGGGGGTCTTTGATGCCTACATTCATCCCCGCAATATCTTTATTGATTCAACGAAGACATCTACAATAAAGGAGAATAAAGACGCCCTCGGCAATGGCTATGGGTCCATGTTACCATGAGCCCGATGGGGATTGACGGTAGGTTGTTATATCTCTTAATGATATAAGTTATGTAAAGAAGAATAAAGACGCCCTTGCCAATGGCTATGGGTCCATGTTACCGTGAGCCCAATGGGGATTGACGGTAGGTTGTTATATCTCCTAATGATACACGTTATGTAAACCCTAAGATCATGTTTTGTGGATGGTCGTCATGTGGGGGGCGGATCCACACCACAGAAATGAAATAAGCTGCATTGTTTTAATCATATCATTCATGTTTTATTTGCACTACTTACTGAGCTTTAAGCTCATTAGTTAGACTTTGCAATGTAGGTGATGACTTGAATGTTCAAGAAATATCACCTAAGGATTTAATATGAAGGAGGAGGAGAGTGTCTTCCATGGAGCCTTGCCGTTGTTAAGCGAGATTTCGACCGGTAGAGTAAGCTCACTAAAAGACACGTGTTTTAATGAGAACTTGTAAAAAAAAAAAGTTATTATGAATTACAATATGTGGAGTTTGTAAAGTTTTATATTTTGAGATTGTGACCTATGTTTGATTACTTATAAGTATGATTTGAAATGTTAGCTTCCTTTTTGTATGTACAAATATATGTATAAGTTTGATAAAGGAACTTTCAACGAAAAGCTTTTAAAAGTAAAGAAAAAAAAGGGATGTTACAAAAGTTCTTTAGATGTCATTCCTTCGGAAAGTCCTCCAAGCTCTCTAGGATTAGAGCCAAGTAACATTGTCAATGATGGCCTACCTAAAGAATGGAGATATTGCAAAAGCCATCCCTTAGAGGACATTGTAGATAATCCTAGTTTGGGCATCAAAACTAGAGCCTCTTTTAGGAACTTGTGTGCTAACGTAGCTTTTATTTCTCAAGTGGAGCCTAAGAAATTTGATGAGGCCATATTGGATGAAAATTGGATAATGGCCATGCAAGAGGAACTAAATCAATTTCAAAGAAACCAAGTATGGGAGTTAGTTCCTAGGCCTAATGATCGCACCATTATTGGAACTAAATGAGTATTCAAAAATAAACAAGGCAAGATTAGTTGCATAAGGATACAATCAAGAAGAGGGAATAGATTTCGAAGAAACCTTTGCACCAGTAGCACGAATGGAGTCAATTCGCATGCTACTAGCCTATGCGTGTCATAAGGACTTCATACTCTTCCAAATGGACGTAAAGAGTGCATTCTTAAATGGGTTTATCATGGAAGAAGTCTATGTAGAGCAACCCTTAGGTTTTGAGGCCTTCGATAGGTTAGACCATGTATTTAAACTTCATAAAGCTCTTTATGGTCTCAAGCAAGCTCCTCGTGGTTGGTATGATCGGTTGAAGAACTTTCTCTTGAAAAGAGAGTTCAAAATGGGAATATCGATTCAACCCTTTTTACTAAGCATGAAGGAGATGACTTACTTCTTGTCCAAATCTACGTAGATGATATCATCTTTGGAGCCTCAAACAAAAAGCTTTCTGATAGCTTTGCTTCTCTCATGCAAGATGAATTTGAAATGAGCATGATGAGAGAGCTTAAATTCTTTTTAGGACTCCAAATTAGGCAAACCTTAGAGGGAACATTCATTTGTCAAGAAAAATACGTCAAAGAATTGCTTAAGAGATTCGGATTGGACTCTTGCAAACCCTCTAGAACTTCCATGAGTACCACAACTAAATTGGACAAAGATGAAAATGGTCAAGTTATGGACATTAAGAAATATTGTGGTATGATTGGATCTCTTCTATATCTAACTGCTAGTAGACCCGATAATCTTTTTAGTGTATGTCTTTGTGCTAGATTTCAAGCGGCACCTAGAGAATCCTATTTAAAAGCTGTCAAAAGAATTTTCAAATACTTGAGTGCAACAAAAAATTTAGGATTATGGTATCCCAAGGGAACCTCGCTTAATTTAATTGAATATACAGATTCAGATTATGCCAGGAGCCTTGTGGATAGAAAGAGCACTAATGGCTCTTGTCAATTTCTAGGGGAAACATTAGTTTCATGGTTTTCTAAGAAACAAAACTCAATAGCACTTTCAACCGCCAAAAGCGAGTATATCGCAGCCGGAAGTTATTGTGCACAAATGCTTTGGATGAAGCATACCTTAGAAGACTACAATCTCTCCTTCTCTAAGATTCCTATCATGTGTGACAACACCCGCGCTATAAATATCACTAAAAATCCTATACTCCATTCTAGAACTAAGCATATAGAAATAAGATATAACTTTATCAAAGATCACATCCAAAAAAGGTATATTATCTTGGAATTTGTCAAGTCATGTGATCAATTAGCTGACATATTTACTCAACCCTTGGATGAAAAGACCTTCAATGGAATTAGAATTCGATTGGGAGTAATTCGACTTGATGGTGTTTAGAAACATCAACTTATTCTTGTTGTTGTTCCAATACAATCCTCCTCTCCTAGCACAGTTGTGCTACCTACTCCATCGACAATGGAGCCTCCATCTGCTGCAAGCACCATCGTTATTGATTCTCCTATTTCTTCTCCAACTGTAGAGTAGTATAGAAAATTTTCTATCTTAGGAGAACTCTTAACTTCCTGCGTTTTTTCTCTTTTGTATAATCAATGCTACTTTCTTTCTCGAATTGAATATTATATAGATTAATATCAACAATGCTATTTTTTTTTTCTCGTATTGAATATTCTATATATTAATGTCTATGTTTATTCTTTTTGATAATGTCAATAGGGGAGAAAATGAAATGCATAAGTTATGACAATTTGTGACAATGGGGAAGCAATAATTTGTATCAATAATTTGTATGGGGGAGCAATAATTTCTATGAGGGAGCAATTTATCTTTTATACATGTTATGTCTATGGGGGAGCTTTTTATCTTTCAAAAGTTTTTGTCATCATCAAAAAGAGGGAGATTGTTAGCTTTAAAAGTGTGTTTAAAGCAATCAATTATTTTTTATGATAGCTATGTAAGATGAGCGTGAAAGATAAAATAAACTACTTTACAATGCTTAAATTAGACTTAACCATTCATGAAAAAATACCTCTTTGAAGGGTACAATTAAAGTCTAACAATTTGTTTAAGTTATGCAGAAATTTCATATATATATGCAGTTTGTGTCGACCCCTAGTTTTTTTGTGTCGACCCTTAGATAATCCAGAAACTCAGCCTTTCATAGTTTGGGTCGACCCATCGTGGCTTGTGTCGACCCTTACAAAATTCAGAAGCTTAGCTTTCTTAGTTTGTGTCGACCCATAGTGTTTGTGTCGACCCTTGTACAATCCAGAAGCTACCTTTTGTTAATTGTGTCGACCCTTAGAGTTTTTGTGTCGACCCCTGTTCAGTCTTTCTGATTGTGTCGACCCCCTCATAAATCTTGTAACGACCCCAAAGCCAGTACAGTGAGCAAATGTGTCGACCCATTTTAAAAGGTTATGTCGACCCCAAAAAAGATATCGTGTCGACCTTACAAAAATTTGTGTTTCGACCCTTCCTGCATTTTACATGTCGACCCAACCCCTTTTGTGTCGACCCCATCCGAACTTGTGTCGACCCAAGCTTTTCCAGAGACAAGTCCTTTAGTGTTTGTGTCGACCTCAACAGTTGTTGTGTCGACCCCAGCTTTTCTACGAGAAGGATTCTTCAAGGTTGTGTCAACTGCACAAACATTGTGTCGACCCCAATTGGAATTTCTGTCTACCCCAAGAGCAAATTTGTCGACCCAATTCAACAGATCAACACCAACGGTCAAAAACTTCTCAACGACTATATTTTTTATGTGTCTACCGGCTAGTGTTTGAGTTGACCCCAACAGGAATTGTGTCAACCCAACTGGACAGATCAGCGGCAATCGATAATTAGATGAAGCGATCTCATTTTAAAGAGACGATTTTGACGAAGAGAAAACACGCCCAAACTCTGCCAAATTTACTTTCAAATATCTCTCCTACTCTCTCATCATTGTATTCATCTTTGATCATCATTCTTGTGATCGAGAGAGTCGGTTTAGAAACCGCAAACTTCTTAAACACTCTTGTTGAGGAATTCATTGTAAAAGGGGTGACGCTCCTTCAAGAAAAGAGTCATTGTAAAAGGGGTGACGCTCCTTCGAGAAAAGAGTCAAAGGTTTGGTTGACACTCATAAGTCAATCGTAGTGAAGCTCAAGGTTGAGCGGGAAAGATCTTCAAGGAGGTACCTTGAAGCACGGACGTAGGCGAACCGCGTTACCAAACGGGTGTTAATATTTCTCTCTC
>QAOC01032750.1:0-20861 GCA_003255005.1 Begonia fuchsioides
TTACAGCAGAAATGAAAGAAAAAACAAGTAAGCAGGAGCTTAAATCAGTGGAGACTCGAGAGTAGGGGTGGGCATCGGATCGGATCGGGTCAATCCGATCCGATTGCTGTAAATCCGATATATTATCGGATTATCGGATCTGATCCGATAAGCGTTTTAAATGCAAAACACCCGAATCCGAATCAGATCCGAATTCGACAGATCCGATCGGATCGGATCGGATCAGATCCGATAAAATTGACCAAAAAACTTTCCTTAATCGCATCAGTGTAATAAAATCCAACAACCGTAATTCTTTCCTTAAATCGAAGGAAAATCATTCAGAATCGTGCTGCAAAAGGAAAGAAAGCAAAATCTACTCTAAAGATTTCTCAATCTCATTCAAGGGAAGACAACCCAAAAGGAAAACTTTACTAGAATTAATCTCGTCCAAAAAAAGAAATTTATGGCCGATTCCACGTAACAATCTCGAAGGAGCAGCGACTGCGTTCAGAGTTCGTTCAAGGTCGGAGAATCGGAGGTCTGCACTGAGCTAAGCGTTCGTCAGCGCTGGACGACGAGGTTAGGGTTAGGGTTGGAATCGATCGGACGAAGATCGAGTCATCGGGGGGGACGATTAAAAGGATACGAATCCGATGGTCGGATTCGGATATTGTCGGATTATAATCCGATAATATCCGAATCCGATAACAACCCGAAAATCGGGTAATTTTTTTAAAATGCTTACCGAATACCTTGTTCGATCCGATCCGATCCGATTCGATCGGATCAGATCGTCGGGTTGGGTCGGATTCGCCCACCCCTACTCGAGAGTGACGGGCAAAATGCAAATCAAGTCTCCAATACTTCCAACGTTTTCAATATGTTTTTGCAGTTGTTGGGTCCCATGAAGTCAACAGTAAGACACGTGTCATCATTGCATTGGCGATGGGCAAGGGAGGAGCCAGGGGAGGCTGACAGCCTGCAATGAATGCGGGCATTGAATGAGATTTGGATGGACGAATGCATACATCCAAGAAATGGGCTCGTTCTACCGACAATGGCCCTGTCTCCTTCCACTCTTCTGTTCATATTAGACTGGACTCTTTTGTCTTTTCTTTCATGCTTTCCTCCTTTGTGTGGTCGTCAAGAGAGCCGCTGCCATGATAAGAAGTAGGGTGGACAAAACCGGCCCGGACTAAAGAATCGGATTAGAACCGACATCTTTGGTCCGGTTCTGGTCCATTTTTCTCAAAAAAAATTTAAAATTGGGTTAAAAATCAAATGACCATATTTGTTGGTCCGATTTTTGGTTTTTTAGAATAAAAACCATGAAAACTGGACCGACCCATAAAATTAAAAAACTAAAACCCTAAACTAACCTAACTACGCAGCCGGCAGCCCTCTTCTGCCCGAATTTCAGCCTCCTCTCCTCCAAAGCTCCATAGCCTCCTCCTTCGAACCAAAAAATTCCTTTGTGCGGTCGTGTCTCCTGTCGTTCGTCGTTCCTTCCATTGCAGTATTGCCATCGTCATCGTCTCTGCCTTTGTGCGGTCGCGTCTCCCTGCCATCGTCGTCTCTGCCTTCGCCGTCTCGCTCTCGTCGACCTGATGAATAGGTATGCACAATGTATTTTAATTTCAAATGATTTAAATGGGTAATCTGATTACATGATTTTTAGTTGATTTTTGAATGATTTCTAATTTTTAATATGCAATCTGATTTTGAAGAGTGTGGCTGTGGGAACAATTACTTGTTAAGTAGTCAATAAAGTTTTGGCTAGAATAGGTTTCGTAAACTGTCGTTGTTGCTTTCATTTTTCTTCCTCATTACTAGATTATTACTGTTTTGATTTTGTTAATGCTTTGAATTTGTCTGTGTTGTGATGCATTATTTTTTACTATAATATTTTTTATTTGACCATTAGTCGATCTTTGGTTTAATAAGTTGTTAAATTCATAGGATGGAAACCGAAAGTAGCAATGAAAATGCAAAGATTCCTTCTACTTCTTCTATTGTCAGTGTTCGTAAAGAAAAAGTGAAAAAATGAGAAGTATGGAATCATTTTACTGTCATTGAAAATGGTGATAATAAGAATTTCAGCCCTAGAGCCAAATGCAATCATTGCGGAAAGGAATATGCATGTGATACAATTAAAAATGGGACATCGAGTTTGAAAAAACACACTCGAATTTGTTCTAAATTATTGGCGAAGGTAGACGTCAAACAAAAGACTTTATCTTTTCAAAATATGGATAACAGAAAACAGCAACTTTCATGTTTTAGTGTTGCAACTTGTCGAGAACTGCTTGCAAAGATGGTAATTACAGATGAATTACCATTTAATTTTGTTGAAAAAGCGGGTTTTAAAGCATTATTTCAATATGTGCAACCAAAGTTCTTCATACCTTCTAGAAGAACCGTTGCTCGTGATGTTTGTAACCTATACGAACAAGAGAAAATGAAGTTGAAAGAGTTCTTTAAATCAACTTCGCAACGAGTATGTTTGACAACAGATATATGGACTTCTATTCAAAATTTAAGTTATATAGTTTTAACCGCTCATTATGTTGATTGTGATTGGATTATGCATAAGAAGATTTTGAATTTCTGTTTGATTTCGAATCATAAAGGTGAGACGATTGGTAGAGAAATTGAAGGATATTTGTTAGAATGGAAAATTGACAATGTGATGACTGTTACAGTTGACAATAATTCTGCAAATGATGTTGCAATTTCTTATTTGATCAAATATGTTCGAAACTGGAATGACTTGCTTTTGGATGGAGAATACATGCATATGCGTTATTTTGCTCATATATTGAATTTGATTGTATGTGATGGCTTGAAAGATCACGAAGAAAGTATTAGCAAAGTACGTAGAGCAGTTAAGTACGTTCGATCTTCACCCGCAAGGTTAAAAAATTTTAAGACTTGTGTTGAGAATGTTAAGATTGCATGCAAATGTAGTGTTTCACTCGATGTATGCACGAGATGGAATTCTACATATTTGATGTTAGCAAACGCCGAAAAATTTGAGAAAGCTTTTGACAAGCTAATGGAAACCGACAACATTTATATTGGTGAATTTAGTGGAGACAAACCTCCTACTACAATGGATTGAGCAAATATAAGAGAACTTATTAAGTTTCTGAAATTTTTTTATGATGCAACTGTTAGTGTTTCAGTATCTTCGCATGTTACTTCAAATATATATTTTAGCGAAATATGCAATTTGAAATTGGTTATCATGGAGTATGCTGGGTGTGATAACCCTTTATTGAGAAAAATAGTTGTGGGAATGCAAAGAAAATTTGACAAGTATTAGGAAGTTGTGAGAAGATTAATTTCTTGATGTATATTGCAGCTGTTTTAGATCCGAGATGTAAACTACATATCTTGCAACATTGCCTTACTTTATTAGTTGACACTGATAGATGAAGTAATTTGGCGAATCAAATAAAAATTGTGATTAACAAATTATATTATCATTACAAGTCTGATATGGGTTATGAGTTGTTTCAAGATTATTGTACAACAAATATTGCATCAACTTCTACTTCTACTTACAGCAAGGTTCTCGAGTTGGCCGTAAAAATGAGTTACATGCCGCAAATAAGAGAACTGAAGTTGACCAATATTTGGATGAAGGATTAGAAACATTACCGGACAAACCAAATATTTTGGCATGGTGGAAAGTCAATTCATTGAAATATCCAATATTAAGTCGAATTTAAAGATATATTAGTTATTCTTATTTCCACAGTTCCTTCAGAGGCAGCTTTTAGTAGTGGAGGACGGATTATTGATCCATTTCGTAGTTCGTTGTCTCCAAAAACAGTTGAGGCTCTTATTTGCACTCAAAGTTGGATTTGCAACACAACGAATTTTTCAAATAATTTCGATGATTTGGTAGATGATTTTGATAAAGGTACGATTTTATTGTTCCAATATTATTTTTTGTAATTGTTATCTGTTATACATTAATTTCAAACTTATATTTTGCAGATTATGCGTCGATCGACGAAGATAACAAACCAATTCAAGTTGACGAGTAATCATGTAGGTGAGTGATTTCAACAAGTTTTCATAAAACTTAATAAACTTTCGTAACTTTTCTCATGACATATAAAAACTACGACTTTAGAAGGTGCCCAAGACTAGTTTATCTTCTTTCTTAGTTTATCTTGTACAAAAATTATTATAGTTTTGGTTACTTATACGCGTTTATAAATTAATTAAGGGAAATGTCAAGATAGAGCATACTTTATCAAGATATTTTTGGTGCAAAACAATTTCTATTAGCGAGGGACTGATCAAATTTGTTATGTACTTTTTTTTACTATGAAATTATCAACATTTGATTATCTATTTCTTTGACAAATTATCAACATTTCTCTTTGGATCTAGTTATGTACTTTCCCCTGAATTAGTTATGTACTTTATCAAGATTTTGTTCTTTTGACAAATTATCAAATTGGTTATGTACTTTTCTCTTTGAAAAACCAAGACCGGACCGGACCAAGATCGAATTTATAGTCTGTTTTTGGTCCGGTCTTGTTTCTTTATAATTTTGGTCATGGTCTTAAATTTTAAAAATCAAATTTTAATGGTTCGGTCATTTTTCCTCCAAAAATCGGACCGAACCGGACCACGTCCACCCTTAATAAGAAGATTCGACATTTGAAGAGCATTTCACACAACCATTTTCTATCCTAAAATGACCGCGGTAATTTTTTAAAGAGTACCGTTTTCGTTATACTGAAGGGTTTTTTTACTGTTTTTTGGTTTACACAGCTAGATTTTTAATTACCCGGTACCTCAGGGTTCATTTCGCATAAATAGAGTTTTACATTTTATTTTATTTATTTATAATATAAGCGTATAAATTAAACCTAAAAAGAAAATTGGAGTGGCTATTTATTGTTATACTCGACACCCTTAGACGGATTCAAAAGTAGAAGAAACGGACATTGATGCGAAAAAACTTTTCGAGAAAGTAGGGAGAGAAACTTCCGAAAGAAAAAGGAAAACGTTTTTAGAGCTAGAGGCTAGAGTGAGAGTGTGCCTCTCAAGTTCCTAGAGAGAGGATAAGGGGAAGGTTTGGGTAGTCAGTTTTTATTGGATTCTAGTCTTAGTCGTAGAGCTAGAGTAACCGTCCTGGTTGGCGGAGGCCCTTCTTGGAGGAGCAAATTGGGCACAGTAGGTGAGTGCGGTGTTGTTTGAGTACAGCCGCCGTATTTCTTCTATTTCGCTCTGCCGGAGCTGGTCGGAGTTTGGGTTTCCGGGTGGCTTTCGCCGGATGGGTTCTTCCCAGTTTTGCAGAGGGAGGAATAAGAGCGTTTTGGTACTGGTTTTTTTGCTTCTGGGTTTTCATCGGTCTATCCTCAGCTGCTAGTTTTACTGATTCCAGGCAGAAGCTCGAGATTCAGAAGCACCTCAGGCGTTTAAACAAGCCTCCTGTGAAAAGCATTGAGGTTTTCTCTTTTATTTTTCGATTTTCATTTCGCTTTTCTCTTCTTAAAAGACGTTTTAGCTTTTGTCCTTTGGTGTAATTAAGTTGCTGGGGAAAATGAAAATGGAATCAATCTTTGTGGATAAGTTAGGCGCTTTCTGATGATATTTCATTTGCATTTCGCCCCTTACCAAACAAAGTAAATATGTTTGAATTTTTTTTGCACGATGAAGCTTGTTCTTTCTAACCTAGCTCATTCAGGGAACTGGGTCTTGACTTGCATACTGTTTTTGTATATCCCTAAGAGATTGTGCAATATCTTGGCTGTGATGAGTGAGAAACTTTCAAGTAATAGAGAACTACACAATGCAAGATTTCCAATGTTTGTTCTTGTTTTGATTGTTGAGCAGAGCCCAGATGGAGATATTATAGATTGTGTTCACATTTCTAAGCAGCCGGCCTTCGATCATCCTTACCTCAAGGACCACATAATTCAGGTTTGTGTTCTTGGCTTGTGCTACCGCATTCCAAAAGTTAAGGCCTTTTTGATTTCTTATGTTGTTAATCTGAGTTTTTTTCTTTCATCAGCTGCGTCTCACATACCACCCAGAAGAACTTTTTGACGAAAACAAGGTGTCTGACAAATCGAACATAAATGGGAAGTGTCCTGAAGACACAATACCAGTAAGGAGAACCCAGAAAGATGACGTTCTTAGAGCAAGTTCAGTCAAGAGATATGGAAAGAAAAAACAAAGAGCGGTTCCTCAACCAAGGTCTGCCACTCCAGATCTCATCAATCAAAGTGGCCATCAGCATGCGATAGCTTATGTCGAAGGAGACAAGTATTATGGTGCTAAAGCAACCATAAATGTTTGGGAACCTAAAATACAACAGCCCAATGAATTCAGTCTCTCTTAACTCTGGATTCTTGGAGGCTCTTTTGGGGAAGATCTTAACAGCATTGAAGCCTGTTGGCAGGTACTTTTTGCATCTTTTGATTTAGTATATAGTTTCTCGAATCTCGGTTAGATTAGATGAAGCAATGATGTTATGTTTGAATTCAATTTTTATTTTCTTTGCTTGCAGGTCAGTCCAGATCTGTATGGGGACAACAACACCAGGCTCTGCACTTACTGGACTGTAAGATTCGACAATCTGTACTTTCTAGAATACGTTTTTAAATATCATCTTTTAGTAACGAGTTTAGAAAAACATTTCAGAGTGATGCGTATCAAGCCACGGGTTGCTATAACCTCCTTTGCTCAGGTTTTATTCAAGTAAATAGTGAAATAGCAATGGGTGCCAGCATCTCGCCAATTTCTGCATATCGGAGTCCTCAGTAAGATATTAGTATATACTTGTCTGGAAGGTAAAGTTGAAATTAACTTTAATTTTTTGAATTTGAACACAAATAACTAGTTATGCAAACAAGGAAACTCAATTTCTAGCTCCCATATGATAAAAAAAAGCCTAGGAGTTATCTCAAATGCAGTTGATCCTGATCTCAGTTGTAATACTTGCAACTCTCTTTGACTTCAGACCCCACATCAAGCACAATCCTTGTGATGAGTTTGAGAGAAAAGACAATCCACGTGACTGAGTATCACAGTCCAATGTAATCTAGCTTTGGATCCATAAGAATCTTATGATAAAATTGTTTGGAAAACAAATGGACACTGACCCATTGACAAATTGTGCATAAAAAGTAACGAGATTGTTTGTTATCTTGGTATTGAGCAGGATCTGAACGAAGGGCACTGGTGGATGCAGTTTGGAAACGCAACGTTTTGGGTTACTGGCCATCATTTCTGTTCTCGTATCTGGCCGAGAGCGCCACCATGGTGGAGTGGGGTGGGGAGGTGGTGAACTCAGAAGCGGACGGACAGCACACCTCGACCCAGATGGGAAGCGGGCACTTTCCGGAAGAAGGATTTGGAAAAGCGAGCTACTTTCGGAACATTCAAGTGGTGGACGAGTCCAACAATCTGAAAGCTCCTCAAGGGCTCGGAACCTTCACGGAGGAATCCAACTGCTACGACGTGCAGACGGGAGACAATGGCGATTGGGGGCCATTACTTCTACTATGGAGGGCCGGGTAGGAACTCTGATTGTCCTCGAACATATCCAAATTGTTTCTCTTTTTTTTTTTTTCTCTTCTCTCTTAATCTCTGTATCATTCGTCCACCCAGAGAGCGTAGGGAAGTATATTTCTTCCCCCACTGTATAACCCTTTTTTCTTTGTTTCAAGGTACTCCATGCAAATGCAAGTGGGGTAGATGACCTCCTTTTGTATTGATGACTCACTTGCAGTCTCTAGTCAAAATTGCAAAGACTTGTGTTTTAGGTATAAAACCTCTAATAGATAAATTTGTGCGTACGTGTCGTTATTTGGTTTGAAAATGATATTTGAATTCTAATAAAGACTTGTTTTAAGAATATTAAATGTAAAATTATGACAAGTGTCTCGAATAAATATAAAATAATATACCCAAAATAATTTAATAACTTTTTCTTTCTTTTGCTTTTTTTATTTTTAAATCTCATTTATGGCCGTAAAAATTTCCCAAAACTTAATCACGGTTAAAATTGTCAGTTTTAATTCAGTTTTGATTTTAATTTTTAAAAAATTGTGAGAGTTAAAATGCAAAATTTGAGAATAAATTTTGAATTATTTTAAAATTTGATAATGCATTAAATTATTAAGTGTATGTGTAAATTGAAAATTTTAAAATTAAAAAATTTAAAGAATTACTTTTTATTGCGTTGTAGGAAATTACCAAAAACGACAATAAAAGTCGAGAAAGAAGAGGTTAAAACTGTCACTTTTTAGCAAAAGTGGGGTTTGATTGAATTGGGGATTGCCAAGTTTCAAAATTAGGTCATCTATCAATTGCACCATCCATTCGACGGTCGAGATTGACTTCCCTTTCTTCTTCCCCTTTCAACCACCTTTTGTTTCAGACTCAGTTCGAAAGCAGATTCCTTTGGACGTTTGCGAAGAAAATTTAAACCTTCTTCCGCATGGAGGGCGAGAAGAGAATAACCAGTTTTCAGTCAGATACTGATGTGTCGTTTTTGCGAACTGATCTGAGAATTAAGACACAAACCCATCAAATTTTACAGTGTTTTTATGATGGTTTCGGAGCCATTGATGATGCTGGCGTTGATGGCTGAGCTATGGGAAAGCCAGTGGTTGAGAAAGAGAGCAAATTTGAAAAAAAAAACGACCAAATTGTTCGTTCACAGCTGTTTGCGTCTAAAAATGCCAAAACCCACTCTCTTTCTCTCTCTTGTGTCTGTTTCTCTCTCTAGGTTTTGGCTATAAATATCAGCATTATGGTCCTCTGCTGTTCTTGTACAGACCCTCTCTCTACTTTTTTCCATTAGCTTTCCATCTTGTTCTAGAGGGGGTGATTCTTTGTCTCGCGTCTCATCAGAATTTTGTAGCGCGATGGAGGCCATGAGAATCAAGTTTTTGGTGGCATTGTTGATGTTGGCGATCATGGCCTCATCTGCCGTACAAAAAGCTGTTGCACAAGAGGCACCGGCGCCGGCACCGGACTCCTTCGCCGCTCCGTTCGTGCCGACCTTCTTCGCTTCCGTAGTGGCTCTGGCTTTTGCCTTCTTCTTCTGAGCTCCATTAAGAGACAGGACTAGATTTGTCCCTCATACCCATTTCTCTTTCTTCTCTGTTTGAAAGATCGAGATTCTGGGTTTCGTTCGACCATTTGATTTATTCGTAGTTTTGTAAGATTTGGTTCTGTTTGTGGCGTGCGATTACATTTGTTCGATGGTGTTTATGTATTATAGGTTTTGAATTTTATGTATAATTTGCTCTTGGTTTCATCCATCATTCCTTGCATTTCAATAAAGTTCTGATCTTGATTTTATCTAATGGCTGTTCAATCTTGAACCCAAGTTTAGTTTTGCTGTTTCGAAAAATGGGCTCGCTTTTATGATTAATATGACGACATGGGTCACTGGGTGGACCGGCGGGGACCGCACCACCGCCCACCCACGGTGGTAGTTGTTGGCAACATGATGTGTCTTCTCAATCTGAGCTGTAAAATGTCAGATTTGCTGGTTTTCTTTGTCTGGTTCTTCCGTCGATTTTACACCGTGGGCTCCAATCCATTTTTCACAGTTACAGTTTCAATCTTCTCTACGAATGGCCAAAAAAACTGAGTAATCAAGACCAGAGTTCAGATGGTGTAACTGTAAGCAACCCAGATAGAATGCTTGATTCTCACTCCGAACTAGAGACACTCGACCCATTTCCAACCAGGGAAGAGAGAGAAAGAGAGGAGCGAGAGAGAGAGAGAGCACGTGGTGGGGATTTTCAGATTTCACCATCAACGCCAGCTCTCCTCTCTGTCTCTCTCTCTCTCTCTGTCTCTCTCTCTGTCTCTCTCTCTCTACCTTACTGTACACTGTCAGTGAGCCCACCATGTTACTTTCGTTGTCGTCATTCATTCTTTGAATTATCTCGACAGACCCGCCAAGACCCCATAAGAATTTGATACCTATACATGTCGAATATATTCGCATGTGTTAGTGTCCAGTAAAATTTCAACCTTTCCCCTCATTTACAAGCATTTAACACACATTACAAGTTATCGCTACTATATAGAGAACTCCCCAATATCGGGGTTTGAAATTTAATCGAATATACATCCACACACACAACTCTAAACGAGCTCGATTGTGTTCGAGCATGTATAAGATCATATGTGCTTTGGTGTTCATCAGGGACTTGGACGATTCCAATAAAAGGTAAGAAAAATTACCTTCCAGCACGTGTATGCTGGGACAAGATGAAACTATGTGTCCAAATATCGCACATAGACATACATTTTAGGAAATGTTATCGTTACATGTCCTAGGTTACATTGAAACTCGATTGGTAGAATGGAATCCCCTCAAAAGCTCAAGANTCCATTCCATTTTTCACTGTTACAATTTCAATCTTCTCTACGAATGGGCAAAAAAACTGAGTAATCAAGACCAGAGTTCAGATGGTGTAAGCAACCCAGATAGAATTCTTGATTCTCACTCCGAACTAGGGACACTCGACCCATTTCCAACCAGGGAAGAGAGAGAAAGAGAGGAGCGAGAGAGAGAAAGAGCACATGGTGGGGATTTTCAGATTTCACCATCAACGCCAGCTCTCCTCTCTGTCTCTCTCTCCCTACCTTACTGTACACTGTCAGTGAGCCCACCATGTTACTTTCGTTGTCGTCATTCATTCTTTGAATTATCTCGACAGACCCGCCAAGAACCCCATAAGAATTTGATACCTATACATGTCGAATATATTCGCATGTGTTAGTGTCCAGTAAAATTTCAACCTTTCCCCTCATTTACAAGCATTTAACACACATTACAAGTTATCGCTACCATATAGAGAACTCCCCAATATCGGGTTTTGAAATTTAATCGAATATACATCCACACACACAACTCTAAACAAGCTCGATTGTGTTCGAGCATGTATAAGATCATATGTGCTTTGGTGTTCATCCGGGACTTGGACGATTCCGATAAAAGGTAAGAAAAATTACCTTCCGGCACGTGTATGGTGGGACAAGATGAAACTATGTGTCCAAATATCGCACATAGACATACATTTTAGGAAATGTTATCGTTACATGTCCTAGGTTACATTGAAACTCGATTGGTAGAATGGAATCCCCTCAAAAGCTCAAGAACATTGATCATATCATATTTCAAATCTATTGTTTTCCGTTGTGTTACATGAAAATAAGATATAACATATACATTGAAATGTATGATATCATGGGGTTGAGCCCGTAAATTTTGGTTCGGGTCATATATTAAAAAACATTGTACCATGTAAAATAGTATTTTTTCTTTTGTCTTAGAATCTTAAAATATAAATAAATTTATTAAATAATAATTTATGTAATTAATATAATAAAATTATTGACCAAAAACCTCTATATTACGTAAAAAGAATTACTTAGACACTTACAAGGTTGTCTCTATCACGTTAAATTCATTATCTCTAATCGATCTTCCTCTCACTTATTTGCCATTACTATTCAATATCTATACCCTCGAACCCATGATTTCATGAACCTTGATTCGAATTGGGGTTCACTTCCGAAATTTCAGGCTTGATAATTAGAATCTCGATCGAATTGGATCGAATTGTAACCATGTCTCTAGTCAATATTTAACCCACGATTCACGTGGACTTGGAACCAAAACAATGTGATTCTTGGAAAACATAGAATTGATAGGAGAAACGTGCATTGGGTAGAACAACCCAAATGAAGACCGAACCACGCGATTCATTTGAAATATCGGTTTTTGGGCCGGTTTCCTTTTTTACCCATTGATAGACTAGAGTAGATGGTAAATTGACTCCTGATAATGACTGAAAGAGGCTTCTCGTCGTGGTTCTGTTTCTATCATGGGTCCTGATGAGATATCATCGTACCCTTTTGTTCTCTGTTGATATCTCGTGTATGCTTTCATCGGCCGGAGCTAAATGATCCGTTTCCGGCGAGCTAACTTTACATCATTCCGGTCCGGCCTCTATAAACTACCGGCTACTGAACGAAAAAGGCAAACGTATTTATAAAAGCATTCATGGCCGATGGGAATTATATGAATCTTAACATAAACACAGGATAAGATGCTCAATATAGAAATAAACAAATGCGTGGACGATGCACGGGATCATGTGCATGGACAACTAGCATTCGCAATGGCTTTACAGCGATGATAAATGCAGGCCGCAGCAGTTAAGCTTGGAGGGTCCCGCCGGCGCCGCCCCAACAGCCGGCAACCGCAACTCGAACTGGAAGACTGGATGGAGCCGATTTGATATCTGGTGGTTGAAAACATCTAGAATTTGGATTTCCAGCCTTTGTAAGTGAATACCCATAATCGTAAATCCAATATAAGAAAACAAAAACGTAGAAGAAGGGAATTATTGATCGGCCGTCGACGATCGTCGGACTGTTGACGCTGATATTCCGTTTGTTACAGCTACCTGCCATCGATTCACTTGTAGTTCTAGCCTGGCTCCACTTGCCCATCTTCCAATATTGCCCCCACATTATTAAATTATTTAGCTATTTTCCTTATTTTAACCGTATTTTGTGTTTTTTAAAGAGTAAAAAATCAACTTTATATTTAAATTAAGGGCAAAATGCTTTTAATGGCCTGTACTCTGGAGTAAATTACAGATATTAGAACGAACTAAAAAACGTTCAATCCAATACCTTGAACTATGAGAAAAATACGATTTTTATCTTTCGTCAATTATTCCGGTTAATTTTAACCTGAATCGATCACGTGCAAAGCACGTTTAACGTGAAAATACCTTGAACTATGCAATAACAAACGTGCTTATGCTTTAACAATAACAAACGTGTTTTGCACGTGATCGATTCAGGTTAAAATTAACCGGAATAATTGACGAAAGATAAAAATCGTATTTTCCTCATAGTTCAAGGTATTGGATTGAACGTTTTTTAGTTCGTTCTAATATCTGTAATTTACCCCAGAGTATAGGTCATTAAAAGCATTTTTCCCTTAAATTAAAAACTAACCATGGTCTACGCCGTAGACTCTACGGTACATGCGCTCAACACAGAGAGAAGAGATATGACGGGACTTTATTAAATAATAATTTTAATATTAATTATTTATTATATTTTATTGATAAGCTGAATAATGATTTAATAAAATCATTAATTATTAGAAAGGATAATGAGGTTGATTTTTAAAATAAAGAAGGTAAATAAAATAGAGGTCAAGGCTAAAATGGTAAAAATGTGGGTCGTTGGAGGGGGAGGGGACCTAAAATAAGGGAAGGAGCTGGCGCCATTGTCGTTTGCGGACTTCAATTATTTATCACACCGGATTTTCTTTTCGGTTTTCCCCCCTTTGAGGAGAGGACAGGTTTAGGTTTCGGATTGACCCTCTTTCGCCTTGCAGTTCATTCGCAGAGGATCAGAAGATCGGAGGACGCGAGGGAAAGAGGAAAGGATACTACGATGAGAGAGATCATTAGCATTCATATTGGTCAGGCTGGGATACAGGTTGGGAACTCATGCTGGGAGCTCTATTGCCTCGAACATGGCATCCATCCTGATGGCATGATGCCTAGGTATTTCCATTTTTTTAGTTTCTCCATGCGTTTTCGATGCAATCTTGATTTATTGTTTGTCTCGTACGATATGCCGGTGATTCGGTTCCTTTTATTTCTCTTATCGTCTCCGATCCATGTTTATTACTGTTTTAGTTTTCTTTCCATTTGGTTGGACACGGTTTTTCTCGAGGTAAGGTCAAATGTACGGCCATCACCAACGATTTGTGATATAAACACATTTCTTTTATCCGCTTTTATTATTCTCTGGTCAATGTAAGGAGCAGAGATTAGATTGCACTAATTCGTTCTTGTTTTTGGGGATCTGGTTTGTACTTTATCACTGTCTTGTTTTTGCTTTCGGGTTAGATCTGAATGTGGGACCGTCGGCTGGAATTTGACATTCAATTTATGAATTTGGATTTCGTCGAGTTACTTGAACTCATGTACTTGTAAATTTGATGGACTTCTCTGTGAAGTTGTCTCTTCTTACCGATCTGACTACTATGAAGGAAATCAATCATCATTATGACTCCTGTGCATGTTCTCATGTCAAAAATTAATTTATTGGGTGTCAAGTTTTTTCCCTTTTCTACTGGAATGAATGCTCTATTGCGGTTATACTTTGCAGCGACACGTCTGTGGGTGTAGCAAAAGATGCTTTCAACACCTTTTTCAGTGAGACTGGTTCGGGAAAGCACGTGCCCAGGGCTATATTTGTTGATTTAGAACCGACTGTTATTGATGAAATACGAACTGGATCATACCGTCAACTCTTTCATCCTGAACAACTGATTTCTGGCAAAGAAGACGCAGCTAATAATTTTGCAAGAGGTCATTATACAGGTAACAATATATTCAAGCAGTTTGAATTGACAATATCTCATTTCACTCACTTTTCTTTTTTAACATTATCTGCGCTGGTTTTGACAGTTGGGAAGGAAATTGTCGACCTATGCCTTGACCGTGTCCGAAAATTGGCAGATAACTGCACTGGGCTGCAAGGATTTCTAGTGTTTAATGCTGTAGGCGGGGGGACTGGATCTGGTTTGGGTTCTTTATTGCTAGAACGCTTGTCGGTAGATTATGGCAAGAAATCAAAACTTGGTTTCACCATCTATCCTTCTCCTCAGGTGCTTGTAGTTGTAAATAGACAGTAATGTATCAATATTATTTTTATCCTATTGTTTCTCAAGGTTTATGTTATGCCACCTTATGCAATTGTTGTGGAGTCAATATATTGACCATCAACCCATGCTCTTTGCAATTTGAAATTCATGTAATGAAACCAAATTTACTTCAGGAATGAAAGCTTGAACAGCAAGGCTGAGGAATCCTTTTGAATTATATAAGTTTCTTATGTTATGAACCAGGGATCACTAAACTTTTTCATTTCCTGTATTAGGTATCAACAGCAGTTGTGGAGCCTTACAACAGCGTTCTTTCAACTCATTCCCTTCTTGAACATACAGATGTTGCAGTCCTTCTCGACAACGAAGCGATCTATGACATTTGCAGAAGGTCATTGGATATCGAGAGGCCTACTTACACGAACTTGAATAGATTGATATCTCAAATCATTTCATCCTTGACAACTTCACTTAGGTTTGACGGAGCCATCAATGTGGATATCACAGAGTTTCAGACAAACCTTGTGCCATATCCTCGAATTCATTTTATGCTTTCCTCTTATGCACCCGTAATTTCTGCTGAAAAAGCATACCATGAACAGCTCTCTGTTCCTGAAATCACAAATGCTGTTTTCGAACCCTCAAGCATGATGGCTAAGTGCGATCCTAGGCATGGGAAATATATGGCCTGCTGCTTGATGTATCGAGGAGATGTTGTTCCGAAGGATGTAAATGCTGCTGTTGGAACCATCAAAACTAAAAGAACTGTCCAGTTTGTGGACTGGTAAGGGAATAAAGATTACTTTTTTTTAAGCAATATTCACTTCTACAAATATATACAAGTGAGTGACCTAATTAATATCACGCACATAGACATTTTTCTAAGATCTGACTGGGTTGAGTGATGGGATTTTTTCAGGTGCCCAACTGGCTTCAAATGTGGTATTAATTACCAGCCCCCAACAGTTGTACCTGGCGGGGATCTGGCCAAAGTTCAACGAGCTGTTTGCATGATTAGCAACAACACTGCGGTGGCTGAAGTATTTGCGCGCATTGACGTTAAATTTGACCTGATGTATTCCAAGAGGGCTTTTGTTCACTGGTACGTTGGTGAAGGCATGGAAGAGGGAGAGTTCTCTGAAGCCCGTGAAGATCTTGCCGCGCTCGAGAAAGATTACGAGGAAGTCGGTGCTGAAGGTCCTGGAGACGAAGAAGAGGAGGGCGAAGATTACTGATGTTTTTGAGCTTTGTCTGGTTTCTCTGTCTTTATGCTTTCTTGTGACATGTCTCGTCATTTACCTTGTATTTGTTTTGTCTTGTGTAGTCTTTTGAGTGCATCTTTATGGGAACAGCTTCAATTGCTTAATAAAATGTGTGACCTCTTTTGGTACAAGTGAAGTATATTTGAGGCTTAAAAAGTTGAAGACAATTCAGGAACAGAATAAATGAGAAATAGAAACATCCCATAAACTCTCCCACAGATGATAAAATCGATTTTCGGTCAGTTCCTCTACTCCGGTCACCCCTGTATCAGCTTGTTCGCTCAGCTGATGAAGCTCCTGGTTCGTCAATGGCAGTTGATCGATCACCGCCGTCGGAATCGGCCACCAGCTGGCTTGACCGAGATGACCAATAACCAACTCAGCTTCTCTTCCCCCGTCGCAGCCACTCAACTCCGGTCTGTATCCGTTCTCGACAGTCGGGGTGACGTGTCCGTCGGAGCCAGGTGAGACAAAGTTAGTGTGATCGTCGCTGTAACTAGCTAACGTCGGAGTTTGAAGCTGAGAGGCTCTGATGGCGGCGGGAGTGGTGTTGTTCAAACTGATTTTGTGGTTTAGGAGGTTTCTGATTTTGAGAGAGAGAGCCGAGTGATTGAAAGGGAGATGAGTTGCGAAGTTTGTTCTAGCGTTGGAGCCGCGGAGGAGACAGGCGGCTTCGTCGTAGGCTCTGGCGGCTTCTTCGGCGGTTTTGAAGGTTCCCAGCCACATTCTGATTTTCTGGGTGGTGTCCTTAATCTCCGCCACCCATTTCCCCGACGGCCGCTGTCTCACTCCGACGAATTTAGGTTCGCCGGCGTTGGCGATTCTCTCTTTGAACTTACTTCGCTTGATCGGCTGAATCCCCTTTCTCTGGTTTTGAACTGCTTCCTCGTCCATCCCGGCGATCAGACTTGAGCTCTTAAGCTCCGACGGAAAAATGGAAGAAACCCGATTTAGCCCTCCATTTATCGCCGTTTGAGAAAGACCAATCCATGTTCGTGAGTTGCTCGTCTTCCTTAATTCTCCGTTTGGCACGTCTGCGTTGACCTTGATTTGGTCGTGTTCACGCCATTGAAGGACATGCATCATCCCTGTTAGAGTATTGTAAGATTCCAAGATTAGGAAGTTGATAACGAAAAAGAACACGTATACTCATAAAAATTACGTGGTAATTGTCAATAATCAAAGCTTAAACCTTTGAAGACCGGAGAGTAGTGCCTCTCACATTCGTTTTATCATAAAATTAGCTTCTAAATTCTTCTTTTTTCAAATAAATTCGTGGCGGCACGAACAGTTTGATGAGACCAATAATATCACATCACGAGAATGGCGACTTTTATAAACAAACAAAGTAAAACCCGAGATGCAGTAAGTTGTTCGAAATGGAATTGAACTCAATTTGATCAAGGCATCACGTCCATATTTGTCTATCTAGAAGACACGAGTGAGTTTGATGAGAATGTTAAAAGCAGTACATATAAAATCAATGATTGTACTTCTTTATTGTATATATGAGAAAAAATAAATTTTAGACCTAAATTTTAAAGAAATAGTCCAAATTGAGCCTCAATTTTCAGAAAACTAAAATCGAACTCGTCAAATGCATAATCGGATGTCTCATTCGTCTGAGGGAGGCACGCTCGTCAAATGCATAATCGGATGTCTCATTCGTCTGAGGGAGGCACGCTTCGGACGAATGAGGCATAGTCATCTCTCACTCTGACGCATCATATTTCATACGGACGCAACATTTAATTTTTTTTAATTGATTTGACTAATCAAATCTTATCAAAATAACTTAAAATTTTTACCAGACATTTGAGACAATAAAAGACACTATTCTGAAAGTTTTTAAATTTTTTCGACAACGATACGATTTACTATAATTTTTTAATACATAATTTTTTTTTGTTAAAATTACATACGGTAATAAAAATTCTTAAAACTTATATCACACACTTATAGCACTATAAGACAATATTACGCAAAGTTTCATGATTTTTTTATTGATGTATGTAATTGTAACAAAATTTATTTGTTTATGTATTAAACAAATTATAGTAAATCGTACCATTGTTGAAAATTCACGAAACTTTGTGTTATATTGTCTTACAATGCTATTAATGTGTGATAGAAGTTTCAAGAATTTTTATTACCGTATGTAATTTAAAAAAAAGTTTTGTTTATGTATTAAAATATTATAGTAAATCGTACGTTATCGAAAAAATTTAAAAACTTACAAAGTTGTGTATTTTATTGTCGTAAATGTTTGGTAAAAATTTCAAGTTATTTTGATAAGATTTTATTAATCAAATCAATCAAAAATAAAAAATTGAATGTTACTTCCGTGTAAGGTATGATGCGTCCGAGTGAGGGACGATTATCCCTCATTTGTCCTACCGTGTCTCACTCGGACGAATGAGGCATCCGATTATGCATTCGAAGAGATCGATTTTAGTTTTTCGAAAACTCAGGTTTGATATGACATATTTATTTAAAACTTAAGTTTAAAATTTATTTATTTTTTATATATTTTTAAAATAATTAAAAATATAAATTATATAAAATTAATTAATGCATTTATCGTAGCATTAAATATTTAATATGTTAATATATAATATAATAATATAATGTAATTAAAGCAGTCTTAATAATAAGTTAATTATTAATTATTATTCAAATAATGGTTGAGAAGCTTTTAAATTAATAATATTCACAGAAAGAGGGGAGAGAGAGAGAGAAGAAGACCTGAGCTTGCGACTTGAGATGGCAGGTTTCAGGAAGGTTTTGTTTAACGCGCACCGAACCCTTCCTTTGGTTTTGAATACGGCTTCAGGGAAAGAGAGATGGATTCTTTCTCTCTCCTCAAACCCGTCGAACTCGAAATCTCTCCTGCCTGGCTCTTACGATTGGAATCAGAGTTTTCATTCTTCGATCCTTTCTCGCTTTTGTTCTTCTACGGCTTTGAAATCTCATTCCCTTGATGTTGATTTTTCCAGTGAAGAGGGTAAGAGGCTCGTCTTCAACAGGTATCTTGTCACTGCTTTGACAGATTGTCAATCTCTGATTTTTTGTTTCAAATTTTGTTGATTGGTTGGTTCGATCAGATTGCTTTATAGGAGTAAACAGCGAGGGTTTCTGGAATTGGATTTGGTTCTTGGTAAATGGGTGGAGGACCATATTCATGCTATGGATGCTGATGGTGTTAGAGCTCTGGTCCAGGTTCTTGATTTGGTATTTTCTCCCCTTCATTTCTCAAAATAATCTCTACCATGGTCCATAATTTTGGACAAAGATCCAAATGAAAAATTACAATGCTTTTCGTATCATCTGCAATGTGCAGAATTAAAGCTCAATGAACCGAAACAACCTTCTCTGAATGTGAAAGCATGGATTTATAAGAAAAAGTGAATGGAAGTAAAGAATAGGCGACAATGTCAGGTTTTGAGAATGAATAGGGTGGTTTTGCATTTGAGAATTGCTCTTGTAGCTTCCATGTTAATTCCTTCTTATGTACCCCATCTCGATCAGGCATGGGTTAAACGGGAGTACGGTTAGTAATAGATTCAAATATCATGCAATCTACAATGATTTGAGGAAAGCTAGTGACATGTTATTGATTTAAGTAAGGATATGTGTGAAATCCTTAGCGCGGGAAGTAAATATAGAATTGAATCATTCTTTGACCAAGTGTAGTGTTCATAGACAGATTAATTTGCTCATAACTTTCAGTTGATTTTTCCATCATTTCTCTTAGTAAACCAAAGTCTTATGCAAGAGTTAAAAATTGAAGTATAGCTTTCAGAATCTTGTAGGATGACTCCAAGTGGTATTCTAAGATTTAGAGACATTGCATAGATACTCTTGTATTTTCTTGCTGAAAACAGACTTACTTTTCTTCAGGAAAACCCGGATTTGTGGAGGTGGCTAACTGGGCTGGAGCAACCTCCTGAGGAGCTGAAAGCAAATCATGTTAGCTATCTAATAAAACTGCTTTGGGTGTTTTTATTCCTTTGCATTTTTTTTGGTTTGGAGGCCTTATTTGATTTGGTCTGGTTGTTATTTTAGGTGTTTGTTTCTGTGCAAGTTATGAAGAACCTGAACAGCCATGCCTCGCCGGAGACTCGTGCCCAGCCTGGTAAGCCGTGGGTGAGGGGCTGGGATGATGTGAAGAAGGACCGGGACAGCCCCATTGCCGGAAAACAGTAAGCTTCTTTGTCATGGAGTCAGCTTGTTGAGGAATTAAGAAAGTTCGATATGCAGTCATTACTGTGCTATATGTGTGTCTGGTTTTTATCTGATTTAAACTAATATAGTAAGGAATGAAATAAAGTAAACAATTGATGCAATTAAAATATAATTAATATAGTAAATTAAGCAAAAAATTAAAGAATATATCAGATTTTATTGGAATTTGAGTCGGTTTTTTTCGATTTTAAAATTCATATCGAACTGAATTTTGGGTTTACAATTTGCTAATGAAAAGATTAGAGCGATGAAGATTGAAGAGAGAGAATAAATAGAGTGGCGTTCGTTGACTACGTGGGTGAAGATAGAACATGAATGTAACGCAAGGTCCTGCTTGCTCCCTCTTCACCTCCGATCAATCTCTGTATTTCATGCAACCGACCCAGCCTCCCCTGTTTCTTCCTCTGTTTTTGAAACGATGGCCTGCGCCAGTTGCTCGTCTCTGGCTCTGTCATTCTCCTCCAATGGCGGGCGCGTGAAGACTTTTGCATCATTACGCCATTCGGGCTACGCTCGTTTTCCGCAGTTTAGTCTTCCTCCAAGGAGTTTCGCAGTTCGTCCGGCTCAGTCTCGTGGGTTCGTCTCATTTTCTTGTTTGAACGATCAGTTTGAAGAAATCGCGGGCGACAAGGTGCAGGAACTCCAAGTTCAGCGCAAGTATGTTATGT
>QAOC01032784.1:0-20562 GCA_003255005.1 Begonia fuchsioides
CTCTTCTAAGGCAAGAATTCGAGCATGAGAACACATTTCTCTTCTATAATCTATATCATTACATGACCTCCTGCATTTCATAATGGAGAAGAAAGACCCAGCAACAATCTCTTCATTTCTCAAACGATCCCTCAGTTTCATGACATCTGCCCTGGGAAGAACAAAATTTCCACCTCTGTCACGCAAAGTAGTAGGATCACCTACCAAAAGAACAGCTGAACTAGCAGATCTCTGTGGTGCTGAGTATGTTCCAGAAATAGCATTTCTTGTCTACATCAAACAAGTAATACAAATGAGAAATGAAAATAATTATAATGTGTAACTAATAGATAGATAATTGCTTCATGTGAAACTGAACGTCGGCACAAAACTAAAGATAATAATCTCATCATAACCCGGCTTATGCATAGAAAAGAAGAAAGGGGCACAAGTTTGCGTCTTTTGGAAGTAGAAAGCTTAATGATGGAAAAATAAACTTTACAAGCATCGCCCAGTGAACAAAAAATGTAAAAATACAAATTCCATTGGATAGAAAAAAACATGGAAATCCATTAGATAGAAAAGACATGGCAATATAACAGCAATTTTATTTGGAGAGGAACAAGATCGAGATAATGTTCAACAAAAGCAGGCATAAAGGATAGCGACTGAAAATAGTATCCACAAAAAGCAATCTCATATGTGAAAGTAAAATAATTAGAGTACCATATAAAAATTTTCCGTATAAAGCACCTGCTACAATGACAATAAGCTAATAACACAGTGCGAGAAAAACAGGTGAAGCTGGTTGCACAGTGAACCATACCTTGGTGGCAGAACGAGCAATTGCTTGAACAATTGTTTCCTTACTTAGGAAATGAACTGCATCTTCCATCATCTAAATAAAAAAATTCACATAGTGTGTTAAATCAAAGATATTTGCGAAATGTTGACACTAAGCATGAAAAAAGTTTGACCATTTCCTATTTCAGAAATAATAATATTTCAATTTCACGAGACATCATCTATGAAGATTAGATCAAAGGTATTCAGTGAACCTTAAGAGTTAAACATGGACGAGAAACAGCAAAACCAAAGGCCACAACAAGAGTAATAGCTGATACAGCTGCACCAGCAAATGGAGGATAAATAATCAAACTTGCAACAACACCCCATCCTTCAGTTGCCAAAGCAATTCCATAGAGCATGAGAAAAGCGGCACTGTTGAGAAATTCAATTTCAAAATTTTAGAAGTTCATTCAATATCAAATAATGTACAGACGAAAAATGCATAAAAAATAAAGCAAGTGAGTAAATAAACCTGACATTCTTCCCACAGTCGGCATGAGCATCATAAACATATACAGGAAGAACTCTTGGAGAGTATACAACAATTGGAGGGGAAAGAAGAACCTGAAATCAGATAAGATGCACACATTTAGATCAAATGCTGATACGCAAAAGCATACATTATTAATACCACAATATGAACATTTTAAACGTTTAATTAAGTCCAGATAACTCACAGTCAATGCTCTTCCAGCAAGAAGAAATAAGAATGTAAAATATCCAACTGATGCCCCAACAAATGGATTATCTGCAACAAAAAAAGAAAAAAAAACGGAACTTTCATTGTAGCTTGTCTATGCAACAGATGGAGACAAATTTTCCACAGAAACGAAAGTAAGTAATAGAATACAGAAGTGCTTTCACCTTCAAACCATCCTACAAGGAATGCAGCCAATGCTAAGAGAAATGCCAGGAAACATACGAAGAACATCTGGGTTCTTGTTAAATAGAAATTATTTGACGCCCAATGGTGGGTAGCACCAATAGCCAGAACAATCAGAAGAAGAACTAATAGGAATGCCACCCCAACCTTATGCAATAAATGGATAGGGAAATTATTAAAACTTCATCCAAATCTAATGCTATGTAAAAATAGGGAATTGTAAGTCTTCCCTTACCGTCCATGGTTTGACAACGATGATAACAGCTGATATAGCTCCAAGCAAAAGAAGTAGACCAATCACAAGAAATACATATACCCCATGAGAAAGCCTCCAATTATCATCCCTCCTGAAATTAGTCAAACAAATTGTAAATGAAAGGCGTCCATTTGAACTGCTGTTTTAATTAGAAAATAATTATCTCATCTAAAACAGAAATCCTAAGAACAAACCTACGCAAAAATGCAAGAATTTAAAGAATAATAATAAAGCAAATATTTTAATTTGACTATCAACTTACCATTTATAAAATCCAGAGCAGAGAGAAAGTACCGCAGGAATACTCAACAAAGGAAGTAAGGCAGCAAGAAAATCACCATTTGTTGGAAAATTGCCATCTCTAGATTTTACAATCTCCAAATAAGATGCACCACAAAAGGCAACAAGTACAGCTACAGAGAGAGAGAGAGGGATGCCAGGTTATAAATAAACATACAATCAAGAGCTAAATATTCAAACTTGAAATCATAACAGTATAAGATAATTACCAACAAATATTGCAATAGACACAGCAGAAGAGTGAGAGAACCTATAAGTCGCAAACCAAGATACTATTGGCAGCACACCAGTAACTATCAACGCTATTGCCGACGCCATAGCCCAGCCAAGGTACTCTGATGATCCATAAGGAGATGAAACGCTTCCGTGGTCACCAGCCCAACCTTTGTATTCTAAATCATCCAAAGGTTTGGCAGACACTATTGCACCAAGGGCTAACACAGATCCAATAAAAACAGATACGCAAATGACAAAAACAACACCCTGAAAAGTAAACATGCAATCAGGGATGAGTACCAATGGACAAATTCAGAAAAGGATTTGGACAGAACAATGCTACAGAATTTACCATACATCCCACATGCGCACAATGCTTCATGTCTAGTCTAGAACATTACACAAAATTTCTGGAGTTTCAAATATAGAAATAGTCGCGATTGAATGTTCAATCTTGAATAATACTACAGTTTACTTCCATCAATCAAAGGCCACTTGAAACAATAAAATTAATCATCAATGAAACTATAAGTTTACCAGAGAGGACTTGCTTATTTTACAGCTTTATATGCTTTGGCTTTAATACTGTTTTATTTTTCTCATAAGAAACAAAAATATCCAAATAAAGGTATGGTATATATGTGTGCGTCCGTGTGAAAATGACATGTAAAATCTTTATCCACCAAATTCAATCAACATGGTTCTTATCCCAAAAATAATCCAATAATAAGGAAAACATAGATTGACACCATAATAAATAAGATACAATATTAAATCATGATTGTTTAAGATAATATCTTTCAACGTAAGAAATAATTACTATAAAATCTATTTTTTTATTTGGTCTAGAAGAGGAGTGAACTAGACTGGGAAGGACACAGACTCGAAAAAAATATAGAACCTCTTTATAGATCAGGTGGGACAGACAAACCTCTTTTCTTCCAGGGGTTTTATGGTCTGCTGAGGAATCCATACACTGGACTTGAGGAACCCAAAATCCGTAACCATTGCGAATCCAAATGGGAATAGCCATAGAAAGGCAAGCAATCATGAGTGGAACAGTTAAGGATAATCCTAAAAGAACAGATGATTTACTGCAAAAAATTCAGGGAAAGAAGCAAATAAGTAAAACCATGAGACAGTTAAGAAGGTACATGTATAACAGCAAAAAATATAAACACGACAAATCATCTACAACTGCAAGGATAGTTTAATAAAAGAAAAGTACCACTGATGCTTTTTACTTGAATAGTAACAGCACTTGGGAAACTGGATTTATTCTCTTATTATTTCCATCAACTAGAACTAAAATCCTTCAATCCCAAACTAAATATGGAGAATGTTTGAAAGGACAAAGATATAAATATTCCTAATGCTTTTTATTTTGTTACTCCCTTGAAAAATCAAAGACTAATTCACTTCAAACGTGATAAACTAAGCTGATATGTTATAAAACATACCTCAAAAATGAAAGTAATAATCCAACACAAGTGCTGAGCATCCAGGCAATAAACCCGTACTGGAAAGGCAGAAACCAAAAGAAAATAATAATATTAGAAGGGCCCATAAAAGATTTTAATAGCACAACTAGCATGCAAAATATTCAAGAAATAGAACAACATAAATGAAGAAGACATTACAAGAAATAGAACTTCAACATAAATGAAGAAGACATTAAATAAGATATATTAACACAAGGGATGTACTGTGATCTGTCGCATTTAGAGTTATATATCAAATAGAGAAAGAAAAGGAATTCAAACATATCCTTTTATCTCTGTGTATCAGAACGAGACCTTATGATTACTTGATGGCATAGTGGGATGCAAGAAGCACGCATATATTGCGCATTAATGACCCCTAAAACACTACAAAACTGGAAATGTAAGTATAAAAATTCCTAGCCAATAATCTAACCTCGCCATTTAGAAATTATATTAGTCTCAAAAAAGATAAATAAGTCACTACACATGGATCAGTCTTTCTCTAAAAAAAACTAGCTAATATTTTATTTGAACCAGGCAATCCTTTTTGAAAGAGACAATGTGCTAATCAGTAAATATTTTTCAGAGCATCTAAAGAGAAAGTCAAGATGAATTTTTCCAGTTATTACGAAGGTTTATGGATTTTGGTGCTGACATCTGTGTAGTTGAAGTTTTCTCGATCTCTAGAAACTTCCTTTATTGATTACAAATCTCTTTTTCAAATTGTAGAAATTATATTAGTGCAAAATTTCCAGCTCATCAACATCAACTTTCCATGCACCCCAAAAATGTATAATTAGATCATATTCATGGATAGATTTAACACAAATATTGAGGGTACAAGTTTTCAGGGAACAAGTTTTCGGGAAAGAGAAAAAAATGTGATGAAATCTTGCATCCCAAAGAGAATACAAAGTAATCACTGGAAAAAAAATTCGAAGATTAACAAGCTCTGTTAAATTATGCATTTTGTTAAGTTGAAACTTCATTGAGAAAAAAACAAATGCACTGAATTTTTTTTATTTTTACTGAATATACCATTCTATGTTGATCCAAATGTGTTTAAACAGACTTGAGATGTAAAATTCACAAAAATAAACTAATTGGCATGTGGTTAACTCGTTGTTCAAACATCACCATATTTGATACCCAGATAAACCGCTTGACCATGATCACATTTACAGCTTCTTACAGGATATAATTTTACAATGATGGACATTCCAGTGAGGGCAAACCTTTTGGGGTTTTGATGTCATTGTCATTCCTTCTGCTTCAAATGAACGGAGAAAAGCTGTGATTGAACAGACAACAGGAGAGAGTAGTAACACAGCGAAGCCAAATTCAAACTGCAAGTGAAATAAAGTTAGCTACTATTTTCAGCGCCATTACCAGCAAGCAAAATATGATTTCACTTTCTTAAGGAGCTTCATAACAAATAAAAAACACCTCTGATGAAAAACCCACTCTTACCTGCTGGTGAGTAGCATTTATAATCTTTATTGTGTTTGGGCGAAAAATAGCAATAACTATTGTTTCAATTATGAAGACTAGACTAAAAAGAACCCAAGAGCGCTCTGGAGTCCCCGCTACATTGTGTAAGAACATTCTTCCCAGTTGAAGCCATTTCTCAAGCCCATGAAGCCTTAGTTCTTCAGACAGAGAGATTTGATTAGGTAAACCATTGTCAATACTGTTTGAATCTATTATAGTGATATCAGCATTATCATGATGATCTCTATCAGCATCCAAACTGTTTCTCTGAAGCAATGCAAGGATAGTTGGATCCAAGTTTTTCTCTTTCAACATCATAGCAAAATTCGGATCTAAACCTTTGTCCTGCAACAAACGTGCCAATACCCGATCCCCTTGTCTAAACCTCCTCTTTAACATAGACGTAATCCTAGGATCATTCAATCTTTCCTGCAACACTGGTGTCAAATTCAAGTCTAGCATTTGCTGGTTTGCAGAAGTAGAAGTGCTAGATTCGCAGCCTTGAATTTCAAAACTAGCATAACAAACGGGCAAAGAGCTATTATAATCAAAGCTTTTATCAGCAATACAAGTTCCTACTTCATGTTCCTGCAAGACAGAACGACAAGAACTACTACGCAATGCTACACTTGGCCTTCCACTATCTACACTCTTATCGCTGTTGACACCCTCTTGCGAGCTACCAGTTCGACAGAGAACAACTCCATTCCAATTACCATCACATTGTACCATGCATCGGCTAGTAGTCTCATTTCCATTAACAATATGACTTGCTTCAACACTACTACTCCGCTTCATACTTGAACCACATCCTTCGGAGGAGCTTGATGAACTGTTTTGTTCTTTTCTTCGAAATCCCTCTCTCAGACGCATCACAGTGCTTTGTAAGGCATCTCGTCTTGCAGCAAATGGATCCGTACCAGAAAGATGATGAGAAACAGCAGCACCCAGAAGCACAGACGCGACAACAGCATAACTGATACAGTGTCCCAAATACCTAACAAGATGAAGGAAATAAAGCAGAAAACAGATATCAACACCTAAAGTACACTAAATAATTCAAGTGTAAGACGGGACTAACCAGTAATGAATTCCAAAGCAGATGAGAAACACCCGAGACATTCCCGCAATAAAAAGTGCAATGACGCGACTTTTAAGAAGTTGAAAGCCATATAAGCATGCTCCCATGTTCCAATCTGAAAAGTGGACATGCCACAAGAAACAATTTAAACATCAGGTTGTTGGATAAAAAAACAAATAATATGCCAAAAGTAGAGCATCTGAAACCAAACAAAACATACCCAGGATGATAACAGCTGCTGATGTAATGGCACCCAGCCAACGACTCTCCTTTGCCGTAAGTCCATAGAGTACAGAGTATACAACCAGTACAACTAGTGAGCCAAAGTATAGCATCCCCAGGTGAGAAGCCCTGCAGGGATACAACAAATAAAAAGTAAGTAAAATCTGGTAATTGGTAGTTAAGAGAATATAAGAATATCCAACAAGCTCTGATATATTTTGACCTATGAAAACTTAGTTGAATTTTCGAACATGACATACGCCTTTTTGATTTTTTTCCTTTTTCGGCTCTTATTTCCTTCTTTTACAGCTTGGTAATAATTGCTAAGTTATTTACTAACCATCAGCAGGATATATAATAATTTATTTCAGGTAAATCAAATGTAAATAAGATTTGTCTTGGTAAAGACTGTGGAAGATAGATGAGTANATATCAAAAGCTTTTTGGCCTGATCTACGGCATCCACAAACTTATGTAGCCCAAGATTAATCCATCTAACTTGGGAGATTAATATAAAATCTTCCCAGGAAAATTCCTCCCAGCAAGTACAATTCTAATGGAATTGGACATGTATTCTCGCCCATCTAGAGGGTGATGCACATCGACTAATGCTATTTAGTACCCGTATAGAAAAAACCCTTATGTGCAGACGAGATTAAAATGCTTAAACATTTAAAATATCATCACTAAATTTTAACCTAGGAAGATATCCAAAAAAAAGGGACATTTGTTGCTTTGTAGGAAATAGTGTGCAATCCTTCCATAATTTTTACTTTACCCTAATATCTCCGCATATTTGAAGCATTTTTTTATCAACCTTCGAAATTAAAGATCCTCTAACCCAGAATGACTGGGTTGAAGCAACCATAAATAATCTAGTAACCTCATTATTGCAACACCTTGCACCGTAGCAAGTATAATAATAAATACACATGTACCTCTTCATTAGTATAGACAGTAATGTCCAACTATGAGTGGGATCCACAACTTTTAAGCTATATTTGGTCCATTTTGTTGAATTTCAACTTTCAAAATTCCACGTATTACAGAATAAATTTACAATTTTAGGATATAATGGGTCCTCCAAGAGTCCAAAGAATTTGTGAAGTGAGACAAAGAAAAAAGACGTAAAACTTCCAGAAAACATACTAGAGCTTTGCCATTGTGTTCTCCACCAAAGCATTATGGAATAGAATGCCAATAGAAGAGAGGTTCCAGCCATTATCACAGCAAGACCAATTATATCTCTATCAAGCAGTACAATCAACCAGCATCCCCATATGATCAAAATCATGACTGGAGAAATGACTATTAACCATGCAAATAGAGATAAAAAACCACATAGGACATCCAACTGAGGTCCTTGCAAGATATCTGGCCACTTCCTGGCAAAGATCCAACTGAAAGAAGAATATGAATGCATTAATACAAAAAAAATAACAGAGTCTGAACATAATGCCATTAATAAATGTGAATCAATTTTGATCAACACCCAATTCTCCAGTACATGACATCATCTTATAAAAAAAACATCAAACAAAACATCTAGTCAATGGCAAGAACTATCCATATGTCATCATGTACACACATTCTCCCACAACTTAACTAAGATGTTTCCCTTCCATCATAGCATTTCAATGTCGAATCATTACTCAAATTCACAGGCAGGAATAATAAGCAGAAATTCAGAACAAGATCACAAAAACTGAAACAGGAAAAAGAAAACATAGCAAGCCAATTACATCACAGAAACAATGAAAACTCAACGCAATATATAAACTAACCATTATGGCATCACAATTACAAAACCCATTATATTCTTCTATCTAAGATGAAACGGAACAGCACATAAAACAAGATTCAGAATCATTAGATAAACATTACCTATATATCCGCCATGGCCTCCAATTTACAGCCCATAGTATAAAAAACGATGAAAACCCCAGTACCGAGAAGAGTGTCCCCGATATTGCGCACGCCAACACAACCTTATGCTCGTCGCCTTCCATGGCTTCCTCCCAAAAACTAATCAAAAACGTCAAAATCGATCAACGCCCGCTCGTAACCCATCTTCAGAAACCATAAATGTAAAGAAAGGAAATGCAGTAGTTGCCTATTTACGCCAACATAGTTATGAATTTAGCTGAAACGAGTCATTTCCAGCAGGATTTCAGCTCAACAGTCATAAATTAGGGTCGAGCGAAATTGAGCGAGGCATTGAGTAGAACAATCGAGGAAGAACCCAAAAGTATGCCTAAAAACTCGCAATCGAAGTCAAAGTAGAAGAAGTTGATGATGCAAACGAAATTAGGGCTCGTCCGTCATGGAATTAGCTTAGGTTTTCAAGGATTGCTCCGACGATTGAGTAAAGATTAGAAACCCTACACTCTATATGAACAGTGTAGTGAAAAAGGATTTCTAGAGAGAGAAAGTTAGAGTGAGAGTGAGTGAGGGGATTAAAAAATATATGCTACGAGAAAAGTTAGGCCAATAGCTATGAAATAAAAAGCTATCTATATGACAGAAATGGAATATCCACTCGCGTTATTGGAGCGTGCCAAATACGCTGCATGGCCATTGGAGATTCTANGAAAATCTAAAATAAAACGATTAAAATGTTTAACTTGAGCCCATTCGTGGAGAATGGAGTGTGTCATGACCGGTACAGTTTATTGAACACTCTTCAACACGTAATATTCATAAATACACAAGGGAAAGGTCTTCAAAAATGGAGAAAAAACAGAATAAAGTAGGTCAAAAACTCCAACTTTAGACACATTTTCAGCATTTTTGAGAGATGGTGAACAAAACCAGGCAAGAAGCAACAAAGAGAATCATCCTTGCAATTAATTTTCAAAAACCGGTTCGGTTTTTCGCCAATTTCATCAGATAATACATGCTGTTTGCTCTACCAAAACTAAGCTCTCCACAATCCCAACTGGTGTAGTTAAGTATTATTCCGAGTCTTACCCCCTTTTGTTGCCGTCTAAACCCTTCTCTGCTGGGGACAACCTCATTTTCAGTACCCAAACCCTGTCAACATACAAAAAAAACATGTATTCATTTCGCCATCCTTGCAGGACTCGACTCAGGAGTAAGCTTTTACACTAGCATGTGTGTTCGATACGAAACAAAAGTTGAGATTCAGTTCTCTTCTGTTTATTGCTTCATCAAAGGCCTATCCCAAAGTAAGAGTGTAAAACCAAACCAAAACTGATAAACCGAACCAAGATCCATGAAATTGGTTTTGTTTTGACAAATATAGATATTAACTTCGGTTCCATATAGTAGTAACCAAAATTATTGGTTCAGCTTTCAATTTGGATCCTTCAAAACCAACAAAAACCGAACTAAAACGCTCAATTATTATTCTTTTAGCACTGTAAATACTAACTTACAAACTTTATTGGATTTTATATTTTATTCAGTTCTTGTTATGTTCAAAGATAATGGATAATATGATTTTATTTTAGTTGATATTATAGCTTGTTTTGACTTTGATGAATTGATTATTTAAATTCTTTGATATTGAATTTAAATAATCAATATTTAAATATTTGGTTCAGTTTTTATAATTTTTTCACATATTTGGTTCTTATTTTCTAAAACCATGTAGTCGGTTCGGTTTGATTTTCTAAAACACGCCTGCTATTCGTGAGTTACGGTAAACAGTTACGAACCTGAATTGTCCATGGGGTTGCCAACTGGGATTGGTTCAGGCTCCTTTATCTCAACCACCACACAATCGGACATCAAGAAGGTTTTTGCCACGGAAGCAGCATGCTCTAGGCAGCATCTGACAACCTGTTTATTTTACAAATTTAAGCGTATTTAGAATGAACAAAGACATCAACAACATAAATATAGCTTCAAAAACAGAGGCAATGAAACAACCCCCCAAAAAAATCTGACCTTGGTTGGGTCGATTATGCCAGCAGCCATCAAATCTTCGTATTTGCCAGTAGCTGCATTGTATCCGTATCTGTAGTTGTCAGTTGAAAGTACCTGAAGAAGAAACAGCCTTGTGATCTTAAACACTACAAGAAAGTAAAACACGTATTTTTAAATGATTTTCATTCATGGTAAATACCTTCTCACTGACGACGCTTCCATTTACACCGGCATTTTTGGCGATCAATTTCAGAGGATAACTGAGAGCTCTCTTAACAATGTCAGCACCAACCTGTTGAAAACAAAATTTAATCAAACACAAGATTAAATATTAGATGGCAAAATAATGTTGGTTTACACCAAGACCTGATTATTTAAACTCCTAGTTGCTTAGCATCGTTTCGCAATATTGACTATTTAAAAGCTTTTAAGTAGACAGAACGCATTACCTTTTCCTCGTCATTATCAAAGCTAGCTCTGATGGCATCCACCTTTGAAGCCAGTCTCAATAAGGTGCATCCACCACCAACAACAATACCCTCCTCGACAGCAGCCTGCAAATCATCAATTGAAACAGTGAGAAACAATGTCGGCAGAGGCAAATTTTCTAAACAGGTTACTCCTTGATTTGTTTCTTCTTTTATTTTGATGTTTTGAAATGAGAGCATAAAAAAAGGAATGGAATTACTTTTCCTAATGAAGGGATTAGATCCAGATGACATTTTTAAAATCTACTTATACATCATTTAGCTTGGCTAATGTGTTAAGAGATTGTAAAGTCGAGTTTTATTCGTACTTCAAGCACAATCACCTTTTAAACTAAAAAAAAACTCATTAAATTTGTTTAGGGGCAAGGCTAGATTTATAAGCAGGCTCTCAGAGCAAGGGTTCCAAAATAATCACCTTAGTTGCATTGAGAGCATCTTCAACTCGCAGCTTCTTTTCTTTCAATTCCGTTTCAGTTTGGGCTCCAACCTTCAGAAGTATATCCAACACTTCAGAACAAAACAAACCATCTAGAAGCAAATAAACCGTTTCCTACTGCTAGGGCAAACAAGCCTCACCTGTATCACTGCAACACCACCAGAGAGTTTAGCAATCCTTTCATTAAGTTTCTCTTTTTCATAATCTTGCTCAGCTACCTGCATCATCGTGTAAAATTTAAACGCAAGACATTGAAAACAAGAAAAACAAGCAAAAGAGAGGAAGAATCCACACCTCGATAAGATTTCTAATTTGTGCCACTCGCTTATTAACTGCTTCCTGAGTACTACCGTCACCAACAATAGTTGTATAATCTTTAGTAAGAACGACCTTAGAAGCATGACCAAGGACCTCCTTTCCAGCTTTGTCCAATGTAAGCCCAACCTCTTCTCTGATTACAGTGCCTATATTATGTTCAAATAAGCATAATGTCAGCAACATAAGACTCCATAATAAAAGAAAACGTGGATGAAGTCAGACAATCAAGGCAGTTAACTACCAGAAGGTAAATAACAGAGCAGTAAAAAAAAGAGATATAAGGAAACCTGAAGTTAAAACTGCTATGTCATCAAGGTACTGGCTCTTGCGTTCACCAAATCCAGGAGCTTTAAGAGCAGCGATTTTCAAAGATCCTCTAAGCTTGTTAACAACTAGAGTCGCCAATGCTTCTTGCTCAATGTCCTCAGCAATTATTAACACTGGGTATCCACCTCTTATAGCTTCTTCCAAAATATTAATAAGATCCCTTGCATTATTTATCTTCTTGTCAACGAGAAGCAACTGCATCATAAAAAAAATGTAAGGCTAGCTGAGAGTTGTTATCACTATTTATGAAGCCCACAGTCGTAAATTTAAAATAGACCTTGCAGTTCTCGTATTCCACAGACATTTTCTCGCTATCAGTAACAAAGTAAGGTGAGATGTAACCCCGATCGAATTGCATTCCTTCAACAACATAGAGGCTATTTTCGGCACTTTTACCCTCTTCAAGAGTCACCACACCCTTTCGTCCAACCTTACTCATGGCTTCAGCTATCATGTTTCCCACTTCATAATTATTCCCAGCACTAACTGCAGCCACATCAGCCAATTCACTGTCTTCAACCTGAAACATACCATTACACTCAGTCAAAAATATAAAAAAAGGATTTATATTTTAAAGAAATATATCAATATCATGTATTTTCTTTACCTCTTTTGACATCAATTTAAGTTCGGCAACCAGAGCTTTTGCGGTTTTTTCAATCCCCCTAGTGATCAAAACAGGGTTTGCACCAGCAGCTACGACCTGCAATCAAAATTTCAATTGGTGAATGACAGTGACATTAAATGGTAACGGTTGAATACTGACTTGAGAAATTTTCCAAACATGATGGATTATTGAAACCTTTTACCTTGACACCTTCTGCGATAATACCCTGCGCCAGCACAACAGATGTTGTAGTACCATCACCAGCTAAGTCATTGGTCTTTGCAGCGGCCTGTCTCACCAGTTTAGCGCCGATGTTCTCTACTGGGTCCTCCAATTCAACCTTCAAATAATTTGTAAAAATTTCATCAGAGAAAGAGATAAGTTTAGATATGCAGAGGACACTGGACAGAAACTCATCGACGGTTCAATCAAGAAAAAATGAGAATGGAATTAACAACTATT
Organism: Begonia fuchsioides; assembly: GCA_003255005.1. NCBI lineage: Eukaryota > Viridiplantae > Streptophyta > Magnoliopsida > Cucurbitales > Begoniaceae > Begonia > Begonia fuchsioides. Next base: position 13,291 of record QAOC01032784.1, read on the forward strand.
TCTCCTCAGATGCACACTGGACAGAAACTCATCAATAGTTCAATCAAGATGACGAGAGTCATCTCTGCAATAACACTCAAGACTATATTATACCTCTTTTGCGACAGTTACACCATCATTTACAATCTTTGGGGAGCCATATTTGCTTTCTAAAACAACATTCCTCCCTTTAGGACCAAGGGTAACCCCAACTAAGTCTGCAAGCTTGTTGACACCATTCTGTAACACAAATAAAAAGAATATGAAGCACTTATAGAAAGAGCAACACTAAATACATCAACTGAGTTTCATCAACTGAATTGCCTGTAATTTTTTAATAGTTGTTCCATCTTTGTTGAAGTGCAACTCTTTCGCCATAGCATAAGTCTTAGGAAGCCCATTTCTCCTCAGAAGCACATTACGCCGCCTACCGACACCGAACGAGACAGAGGAGAGCTTTTCCGATAAAGAAACAAGTTTCTTATCTGTAATGCTAGGAGCGGCAAGAAAACCAACGGAAGACGTGGCTGTGAAAGTACTGGCCATGTACCCCTAAATAAACTGAAAACATTCAAAAGTTAATCAGAATCTTTGACTGCAATCAACTCATCCATGACATCCACCAATAAAAACTTAAAATCTACAACATGCAGAACATAACCGCGACGCAAGTCCAAAGGAAATAAGCTCGAGTTTTGTATGTCTAGCAGGAAAATGTTGAAAACAGTGGGTCGACTCAGATGTAAATGCAAAGAAGCTCAATCCCGTTACTAAACCAGCAAAAGATATAAATAAACTAGCATTCCAGGTCCAGAAAAAAAACAGACGAGTTATAATCAAATCAACGAGTAAAAGAACAAACAATCTAGGTCCAATACGCATTGAAAAATCTACGAAATCGAGAAAATATCGTAAAATCTACAGGAGAAGGAGAGATTACAAGAAAACTGCCATGAAAGGAAGAGAATCTTACGAGAAAATACGAGAAGTAGAAGGGGTTCGAAGGATTTAGAAGAAGGGGAGAGAGAGCCGAGTGGCTGTAGTAGATAGAGATGAGGAAGAAGTGTCGAGGGTTCATCAGACGCAACACAAACGATAGAAATGAAGGTGGGAGAAGAGATCTATATGGGCCGTCAGATTTTAAAGAGGGTGTATTGGCCGTTCGATTCATCAAAAAATGATCTGCCTGTCGTATCCGAGAACACTCTAGAACTTTGTAGCGGGATACGGCTACGTGAAATGTTTAGAGGCGAATAATAATAATTAAAAATTCATATTATTATAAAAAGAAATTATGCAATGATTTTGTGTTTCTACAATTTATTATAATCTAGTTAAAAATAATAATTTCTAAAAATACGTACATTATTTTAAAATTTTAAAATTTTTAAAATGAATTATTCTAATATTTTTCTTTAAATTTATAAATTAATTTAAAAATATTAATATGAGAAGTTTTGGATGATGAGCATATATTTAATAAAATCGTACAAAACAGTATTGATTTGGATACTTTTTTTCAAACCTATCTGCAATTTTTTAAAAAATATTAGAAGATTTAACTTAATTTTTTTAAAATTCAAACATATTTTTTATAAATTATTTTGTTTTTAATAAAATTACAATAAATCGTATAAATATTAAAAATTTATGAATTTTAACCTAATACCTTTTATAATAGTGTGAATATATGATAAAAATTTTAAATTATTAAGATAATATATACTTAAAAAAATAATAAATTTTGAAACAAATTATGGCAAGAGATGACACTAACACAGAGACGTCTACGAGTGATTATTAAGTCATTTGCATGTCAATACCTTACGGCTCACTCCATGTGTAAGAGATTCTGAAATTCGAATTCCATAAGAATTTGATTTTTTTATAAATATCGACGAAGTTTTTTAAAATTTTTTATTAAAATATTTTTAATATATTATAATTAAAATAGTTATTTATAATATATAATAATTTAATTAAATTACGTTAAAAAAAAATTGTACAAACCATACTAACGGCGGTAAACTTGGAAACCACGAGGGCTCTCTCTCTGCGCCAATTCTACCCTTTCAAGGAACCAACTTAATCTACTTCTTTTCTGATTACAGCATTTTCACACTCCGAAAATGGAGTCTCCGGCGTTTTCTCCATCGGAATCTGCAGCGGTTCCAAGGAATCCACGACGTCTCGCATCAGAGGTCTTGCTTTAGGGTTTCGGTTTGGGCAATGGCAGGGGAGCATGGCTGCTTTCTGGGCTTCTTTCGTCGGATAATCTCCTCCTAACCTTGGATCGATTATTGTCAATGCTTTCTTCTTCTCTTTCAGCGCATTGCCCAGTCTGTTAGGTTTTGTTCTCTTGTGGTTCTTGATTTGTCCAGCGATCTTCTTCCGGTTAGAAGTTCCACCAAAACAACGCCGTAGCTGTAAACATCGCTTCTAGGGCTCAAATGTCCTGTGCTCCAAGGAAGAAACAAACAGAATTACTTGAATCGATCACTCTTAAAACAGACGATCCCTAATTTGTGTTAAATTCTTCATCAAATTTGTGATTGTGTTTTTCTATCCAGGAAAGACTAGCTTCATACCTGTCATGATGTACTCCGGCGCAGCATATCCGTAGGACCCCATTATGCGAGTAGAGGCGTGAGATTTGTCGCCTTCTGGTCCATCTTTTGCTAGCCCAAAATCTGATAGTTTTGGATTGTAGTTCTGTTCTTGCAGAGAACAGAATAAAAATGTGTTTTGAACGAAGATTAGTTCTACCTGAAGAAGATACGCACTCTCTCTGACTAAACAGTGGGTTTATATGTGAATGTAGAAAGAGTACAAAACGAACCTCATCCAGAAGAATATTGGATGTTTTGAAGTCGCGATATATGACAGGTTTCTCTGCTTCATGGAGAAAGGCTAGTCCTTTTTGCAGCGCCATATGCAACTTTCATTCTGATCGACCATGGCAAGGGAAGCAAAACTCCTGTAAGAGCCCACCATATGTACACCTTCGTCAGGTAAACTGCTCAAATTTTTTTATCATTCTAGCATTGACTTAATAACGAAGAACGACTCTATTTTCAGTGAGAAAAAAAAAAACAAAAATAGAGCAACCCACCTTGTATCTGAAATTAAAAAATTGGAACCAATATTTCCATTCTTGTTTTTGTGATGACAGATTTCAAACTCTGAACTTCTTTTGGGAAGTAACAGGAAGATAGAAATAATTTCTTATTTACTTACTTGAAAACAAATTGTTTTCCACACTTCCTCGTTCCATGTATTCATATATTAGCACTCTATTTTCATCTTCACAGCAATATCCGATTAATTTTCACCAAATTTGGATGAGAAAGCTGCCCCAAAAAGATGACTTCTGCCGAGAAATCAAAAAGAGAAGACATTAGATCGAGCTTATTTTTTTCACGATGAAAGGGAAAGTAGTTTAGTTTGAATCACCAGCCATTCTCTGTGTCCTTGATAACTGTTATCTCCATCATGAACCTTAACAGAGACAGAAAGTGAAGGAATCCCTGTTATCAAGTCCTCAGATATGAAGCCTTTGTAAACACTTCCAAATCCTCCTCCACCCAACACTCTATCAGGTCTGAAATTTGATGTGATTGTCTTCAGATCATCGAAGGTGAATGCAATCAATGGATTTGTCGCTTAATCTCGATGCAGATGCAGGCGGGCACTGCGTACACCAGGGGAGCAAGGCATAAAGTAAAGGAGCGGAGAGAGAGGAGAGAGACCAGAGGGCTTAGAGAGAGAGAGCTCAGAGTGTGGAATAATATTCTTGAAATTAACAATGGATTCGTACCAACATAAGGGTGGCACTCCCTTTATAGACAAGAGTGTAATAGTGATTCACTATTACACCTACCAACTATTATTGCACCTACCGGTACTATTACACCTAACAGATTGTAATAGTAAATACTATTACACCTAACATACGTAATAGTAAATACAAACTATTACTTTTATACATACAAATATACCCACACAAAAAAGAAAAGAAATGGGGTATAATTCACCCACAACAAAAAAGAGCTGGCCGATTCGCCAGAGAGGACGGCGGCAGAAAATAGATTATCAATCAATGTTTTGACAAATGATCAATCGGACTATTTAGATCTAATAGATCAAATTACCGAACCTAATTTAAAAAGAAAACTTCCAAAAAAATTTCTAAATAATAATAAAAATATTCATCAAAATCCGCAACCAATCATGGAAGCTTATACTCTTAAAGAAGTCTTTAATAGACTAGAAAATAGAGTCTCTACTTCGTCAATCACGATTAATGATTTAAAAGGTGAAATCAACCTAATAAAAAATGAAATTGTTCAATTAAAAACTGATGTGTTTTACTTACAGGAAGATAATCTTAAGCTAGAACAAATGTTCTCTACATCAATAATAAAAACTGAAGCAATTATACCTTTGGTAAATAAGGATGACGAAACATCTCCTTATATCAATAATCTAAAAACAAAAAATCTATCAAAATGGTTTATCAGAATAACCATAGTAATCAATAAGAATATTCAATTAAAAATATTCCTGCTTTAATAGACACAGAAGCAGATTTAAATTGCATTCAGGAAGACTTAGTGCCTCCTCAATATTTTGAGAAATCTTCTCAAGCGTTATAAAATGCTAGTAAAAAGAAAATGTCTATTAATTATCAATTGACTAATACTTTTATTTGCACTAATGAAATTTGCATGCCTAATAATTTTGTTTTAATAAAAAATTTATTTCAATTGGTCATTTTGGGAATTCCTTTCTTATCTCAAACTTTACCATAGAGTAAATTAGACTCTTCTGGATTTCATGGCCACTATAACGGTCAGTCAATAATTTTTGAATTTATTCCTAGTCAAATTAAGACGACTAGTACTAACGTTGTTCAAGAACAACAAATTAATTTGGTAAATATTTGCAGCATGGCTAATCGCGGTAGAAGCAGAGGCCGATGAATGCCTCACTATTCCTCTCTTCCTAATTCGGAAGAGGCAACCATATTGGCCAATCAAGGTAAGGGCCGAGGGCGGGGAATGCCCCAATATCACTCTCTTCCTAATTTGGAAGAAGTAGACTTATGGAGAATCTACAACTCCAAAGTCTCAAAAATAAGAAAACAAAAGGGAGAATCGTCTCGTCCCAATAAAGAGAAAACTCCAGCTAATAAAGTGATACGTCCCCTGTTTGAAAGAAGAAAACGGAAACTAACCAGAAAACAACGCTCACCCAGAAAACGACGGCCGAGGATTACAAAACGGGTAGCGAATCTGGGAGGCTCCCTCTCCCCTCCAATCAACCCTAATTTCCTCGATACCCTTTTCAGAACCCTCTCACCTGTTTTTAACTTCTCTCACACGTGGCCTCCACCCCCCACAAACAGAGTCTGTTAATAAAACAAAATACTATAAGGTAATTATTTTCTTCCAGGTCCAGCTCCCACTCCAAAGCTCATTCCAGCAGCGGTCCAGCAACTCCTCCTCTTCCTTTCCGATTCCTCCTCGTATACATTTTGATCGCTGGTCTCGTTCTATCAATACCTCCCCCATCGAGTCTCACCTTGTCCTCAAGGTGAAACTGTGGAAATTGTTGGGCTAGGAAGGAGGTCGCTTCCCAGGTGCTGTCCGACTCGGGCAGATTTGCCCATTTAACCAACACTTCCTGCTGATTTGTGCCTCCACTTGTCACTCGTCGGGTCCCCATTATTCTCTCAGGTTGTAGGATGAAAGACCAGTCCTCTTGGAGTTGCGGGGGCAGCAATTCTCCGCAATTCCCTTCGCCCAAAACCTGTCTCAATTGGGAAACATGAAAAACAGGGTGTATAGAAGTACCTTCCGGCAATTCCAGCTTATACGCGCTGTTCCCAATTCGACTGATAACCTTGAAAGGCCCAAAGTAACGCGGTGACAATTTCATGTTGACCGCTCGGTTAAGGGTTTTTTGGCGGTACGGACGGATTTTAAGATAGACCAGATTGCTTACTTCCAATTGTACATCTCGACGGTGCCGATCCGCTGTCTTTTTCATGATGCCTTGTGCCTTTTTAAGGTGTCCCTTCAGCTCCTCCAGAACTCTGTCCCGATCTTCTAATTGTTGATCAACCAGGGCATTTGTCGTGGTGCCTTTGTCGAATGGAATAAGTAGGGGAGGATCTCGGCCGTATACCACTCTAAAAGGAGTTGTGTTAGCCGAAGTGTGGAAAGAGGTATTGTACCAAAACTCGGCCCATGACAGCAATTTCGACCATTGAGACGGTTTGGAAGATACGAAGCATCGCAAATACGATTCCAAACAGCGGTTAACGACTTCGGTTTGGCCATCGGTTTGGGGGTGATAAGCACGGCTGAATTTGAGCTTCGTGCCTTGGAGTTTAAACAATTCTGCCCAAAAATGACTCATGAAAATCTTGTCGCGGTCCGAGATTATGGATCGAGGGAAACCGTGCAACTTTACCACGTTAGTGATGAAAGTCTCCGCCACTTGTGGAGCTGTAAACGGGTGCGATATTGGTATGAAATGCCCGTATTTGCTCAGGCGATCAATCACCACTAAGATCGAGTTGAACCCTTTAGACCTTGGCAGCCCTTCAATAAAATTCATCGTCACGTCCTCCCAAATCTGTTCCGGTATGGGCAATGGCTGTAAAAGGCCGGCCGGGGATAAATTACTGTGCTTATTGCGTTGGCAAACGGAACATTCCGACACATACTTGACCACATCCTTTCGGACCCCCATCCAGTGAAAATTTGTAAGTACTCTCTTCAAGGTTTTGAGGACTCCCGCATGCCCCCCCTATAGCGCTGTCATGACATTCCTCCAAAATTGTTTTGATCAACTCGGACTTCCGTGGAATCATCAATCTCCCCTTGTATAATAAATTGCCTTGAACGACCGAGTATCCGGGCTTCGCCGAAGGCTCGGTTCTTAGCGATCGGACAATGCATTGGAGATATTTGTCTCCGGCGACGGCTTTTGCGATTTCCTCCAAATCTAAGTTCCTTACAACCGTGAGGGCAGCCAACATTTGAGAGTAGGGAACCCGAGAAAGCGCGTCGGCAGCACAATTTTTTGACCCGGGTTTATACTGGATTTCGAAGTCGTACCCCATAAGTTTAGTCACCCATTTCTGACATTCGAGGCTCACCTCTTTTTGATCCAATAAGAACTTCAAGCTCCGTTGGTCGGTTCTTACAATAAATCGTCTTCCCAACAAGTAATGTCTCCATTTCTTTACGGCCAGGACTATAGCCATAAGCTCCCTCTCATAAA
>QAOC01032784.1:20930-168781 GCA_003255005.1 Begonia fuchsioides
AATGCATCGTTCAAGTTCTTTCCGGGTCATGAGTAATGTCTTCTTGGCTTGTGTTTCTCTCTTGGTGGCCTCATCCTTCGCCACTTGTTCCGGAGTCAAGGGAGCCAAGATAACCTTTCGGCCGTTCATAAACAAAGTGTAATGGTTCGTTCGGCCATCGTGCATAACATGGCGGTCATATTGCCATGGTCGGCCGAGTAACAAATGTGTTGCATTCATCGGGACTACATCACATAATACCGTGTCCGTGTAGTGGCCGATTGTAAATTCCACCTTAACTTGCTTCGTTACTCGAACATCTTCCTTGTCCGTGATCCACCGAAGCTTATAAGGTGTTGGGTGGTTGGTGGTCGGCATTGACAACTTCTCCACAAGTTCCCTAGAAGCAACGTTAGTACAACTACCTCCATCAATAATTAAAAAACAAACCTTGTCCTTGATCAAACATCGGCTATGGAATAGATTCTCGCGTTGATAGGCTTCCGGTTGTAGTTGAGCCGAGAGGACTCGTCGTATCATGAGCCATGTGCCATCATATGCATGGCAAATATCTCCTTCGCTCGTGTCCGGGCTCGGGGCCATAATAGTCGTAACCGGGCTTTCGTGCGTTTCCGGGAATTCATCCTCGCTTACAATCTCGTCGGACCCTTCAAGGATCGTCATCACTCTTTGGTTAGGACATTGGGCGGCCATGTGCCCTCTACCGAGACATTTGAAACATCGGATCTCGCGAGTCCGGGATCCTTCACTTACGGCCTCTTGCGGCTTGGTCGGTTGCGCGGGCTTAGGGACCCATGGTGCGGCACTTGACACGGGCGGGGGTGCTGGCCGATATGGAACGGGAGCCCGTGTAAGCGGTTTTGGGCCCGCGGCTTTATTCTTTCGTTTGATTTGTCGTTCGGCCCGTAAAGTCATTTGAATGAGAGAATCAAAAGACTCATGGGCTTGAAGTTCCACAATATCACCAATGTCTCGTTGTAGTCCTCTAATAAACCGAGCCATTATTTGCTCACTAGGTTCTTCCAATTCACATCGAATTCGAATAGTTTCGAATTCGGTAAGGTATTCCTCAACCGATCTTGCTCCTTGCCGAAGGCCTTGGAGTTGCAAAAATAGTTCTTGCTTATAATAAGTCGGTAAAAACCGGGCACGCATGTGCTCTTTCATCATATCCCAAGTCGTAACTTCGGGTTGTCTATCTCTCCGAAGTTGTGCACGGTGACAATTCCACCAAAGTACAGCATATCCAACAAATTCCAAAGATGCTAATTGAATTTTAAGCTTTTCCGAATAATTGTAAAGACCAAAAATAGTATCTACTTTTTCTACCCATTCTAAGTATGCTTCGCCGCATGCATTACCATTAAAGGATGGAATGCTAACCTTTGGGAGTTGTCGTTCCTCGTCTCGGGTGTTGTTGCGACGAGGAAAATATTCGTCATCTTCGGATCCATCCGAATTTGAGGCTCGTGCTTGAAAATTACCATTCCCGGGTCTTCGCACGGGAGGTCGAGGTGCGGCTTGATTTTGTTGATCGGCCATTGTGTCTAACCGTTGAAGAACAGTCTGCAATAATCGTTCATTGGCCGTTATTCGTTCGTCGGTCCGCTGATTTTGAGCATCCAATTGCTCTTGTAGACTTGGTTCATGCTCGGGTGGTCCGGAGCGTAAAGTTTGCTCGCTCGTGGTAGCGTTGTTCCCGTGGACAGCTCCGCTGCGTGTCACCATGCGTTCCATGAGATAAAAATTGGATTTTTACACTCAAGATTGGAACTTTCGGCTCTGATACCAAGTTGGTGTGCAATCCGAGGTGGTTCGCACGACGGAATGTAGTGGTGGGGCGCGGGGGAAATCTACTCGGGCGTTTGCGGATTGGCCGAGAGATTTGTCGGTAAATAGATGGATTTGCGGAAGTTGGTGGTGAAGTTCGGAAATTGGCACGGTGATTTGGAGGAGGGGCGCGGAGAGTCGTATGATGGCTCGGCGGAGGTGGGTTAGCGGAGGAGTGTAATGGGAACGGTAGGTGGACGGGTAGTTCTTCTCGAGCAATCGGGAGAAGGCTACTCGGTAGACCTTGGAAGACGTTCGGATATGACTCACCGAACGACCACTAAGGCTTGACGGTTGCTTGGCCGGATGTGACGCACCGGAGAAGCAAGGTCGAGAGAAGGGAATTGATAACAAGGCGCACGGCACTTTTAATTATCAAAAATTCACTTGCCATTCAACGAAAACCTAAAGTGTTTAAATAGACAAAATTATAAAAGGAAAATAACGAGAAGGGATTTAAGCCGCTGGTTGTGTGCTCGTTTGGATGGCTCGGATGCGTTTGACTTGGATCCGTGAGGTGGCGCGAGAAATCCGGGATTTGATACGATCGGGAGCGTCGCTGTCCGAATCCGTGGGCTAGCCGGGCTCGAGAGACCGTGACCGCTGGGCTTGTCGGCCTGCTGGCGCGCGCTGGCGGGAACGGGTCGTTGGTCGTTAGGCGGGCGCGGCCAAATCGGGGATCTCCGTGTCTTTCGGGATTTTCCGCGTGCAAATCTTCCGAATCTTGGTGACTGATATTTTCCCGATATGTGGTGTATCTTCCGGGATTTTGACACGGAAGATTCCTTCTGGAGATTTGAGGTGTACGTGGGCTTGGTCCCGCTAAGTATGCTTCCGAATCATGGGCTTCTTCCTTCGTGCTTTTCGTCCGTCAATCTTGGGTTGTTCTTTACTTGCTAAAATACTTCTTCTCCCAAGTTTTGACACGGCAGAATTTGTAAGTGGCACGTGGATGTCTCGAGCGTGGCATGGGCCATCCGTTTACTTGGAGTTGGGCTTGTCCTCCTTCTTCTACTAAGCCTCTACTTGCTGAAAGGAAAATGTGACAAGGTGTCACTTATTTAAATAGGCCGAGCATCCTATTGGAGCTCGGTGTGGGCCGATGGCTCGGCCGGGGGAACGCGCCTAGTGACGTTCGACACGGGCCGAGGGGCTCGGCCCGGGTGGTGCGTCTCTTGTGTCGACCATGGCGCCGTGCTCATGTTGCCATGTGATGCACATCCGTGGTTGGTCCCGATCATGTTCCGATGGATTCTCCGAGATAATGTTTCCTACAAAACGAACAACTAAGTTAGTAAAAACATCGGCGTCCCGTTGCACATCAGGTCCGGCCTTGGCCGGTTGCTTTTCTCTCTCGATTCTGCTTCGGGAGGATGAGCCACTTCTTTCCCTTTCCTCCGGGTTTCCTCCAGCGATATAAGACGCGAGTCCAGTCCCGGTAGTCTTTCCTGTAGCATTTCGGTGAGTTGCTTCAGCTCTAGTCTCACCCCCGCCAACCCTTCTTCCAAACGTTCTATCCTCCCACTATCGGAACGTCCGGCCATATTCTTTCTCGCCAGGTTGACCGCTCTGATACCAAGATGATACGTCCCCTGTTTGAAAGAAGAAAACAGAAACTAACCAGAAAACAACGCTCACCCAGAAAACGACGACCGAGGATTACAAAACGGGTAGCGAATCTGGGAGGCTCCCTAAAAATCGTTTATTCTACGAATCGATTCTAATAGAATCTGAATCAATAGAGATGTTTCATAATCTCAATAAAACTTCGAGAATTAACCCAAGTATCAGTTATAGTAAAGCCCTTATCCGAAAGGTGTTTTCACCCTCAATGTGGGGTTTTGATCTTAATCGATCCCGAAAATTACGTTTGGGCCATAGTTTCAATTATTGGGACTATGTTGAAGCTTGGAATCAAGCCTTTTTATATCAGAATGGTCAGTTTAAGCACACTTGGTTTATCAAGTTATGCTTTGATGCCTCTTCTGAAAAAATACCGAATTGGTATTATACGTGGTGGAGCAAATATGCTCCTCAAATATTTATATTGTCAGACCAAATTTTGGCGGCATATACATCCTGGATTAATGAAAATCCATCATTGAAAAATAATACTTTCACAGGGTTTGATACTCTGTTATTTTTCTCAAATTTTGGATTTCCCTGGATTTTTAAATGGGAAATTAGAAAATGTGTTGATAAAGTAGGCCTCCCGGCTCTTTATCGAACTTTTCATTCTCGATGGTTGTCAAAATATGACACAGTCGAGGACAAAATGGCAGAAATTAATCTTGCCATCGATCAATTTCGATCAATAGCGGAGTCAATTCGTACTCCTACTAAGACGCAATCGTCTAATCCGTTTGAACTAATTAAAGTTCAAATACGACAAAAATTCCCTTCAATTTCTGAAGACGAATTATTCTCCAAATGTATGGAGTATCTTAAATCTGACTTCGTGCATTCTTTCAAAAATAAAGAAGTTTCCTCGAAAATGAGTATTTCCTCCCATGAGGATGATCTTAATAGGTTTAATTGCCTTGGTGGACAAGCTCAGCCGCACAGTCCATCTGCTGAGGTGAGAGACTTTTGGGATTCCCTAACGGACTTGGTGTCTCAGCATAAATCCAAAATGAAGCAGCCTCTCGAAGTGGAGTCTGACGAATCATCTACAGAAATCAGTTTGTAGGGTTAGGCGCTTCTGCCGCCGTCCTCGCTGGCGAATCGGCCAGCTCTTTTTTGTTGTGGGTGAATTATACTCCATTTCTTTTCTTTTTTGTGTGGGTATGATTGTATATATAAAAGTAATAGTTTGTATTTACTATTACGTATGTTAGGTGTAATAGTATTTACTATTACAGTCTGTTAGGTGTAACAGTACCGGTAGGTGTATTAGTAGTCTATTGCCGGTAGCTGTAATAGTAGTTGGTAGGTATAATAGTGAATTACTATTACACTTTTGTCTATAAAGGGAGTCTCACCCTTATGTTGGTACGAATTCATTGTTAATTTCAAGAATATTATTCCACACTCTGAGCTCTCTCTCTCTAAGCCCTCTGGTCTCTCTCCTCTCTCTCTCTCCGCTCCTTTATTTTCTGCCTTGCTCCCTTGGTGTACGCAGTGCCCACCTGCATCTTGTATAGTAGGTCTTCTACGTCTTCTGGATTTGAGGGTAAATTTCTCTCTTCCTTCCTCTGATCTGCTGAAAGTCTTTCAACTTTTGGATACTCTGAAGCCACTTACATCGAGAAATATGATTATGTTATGAAATATGTCTATAAAGATAATCTACAGGTCTCATTCTATAAATGTGTTCACTCTGTTGCAGGAAATTGCTTCACTTAGTGTCATTTGCAAAAGATTTAGTAAGTTTTTTGAGCACCGAGTCCTGTTATTAAACCTAACCCCTGGCAATATTAGGTGTTTTGTACAGAAAAATTTGTAATACAAATAGATGGCTGCTCCTACTGTGCTTATTATTAGAAGTCTTATGAAATCAGGATCCATTAATCAAGCTTTTTGGTGTAACTTCATAGGCGAAGAATCAAAACTAAGAAGGAGAAAACACACTGTACACTCGAATCTTCAATCAGAAAATTAAGTATGTGTGCAAAAAATATGAACCCTTCAGAAACAGATAGATTCAAAGCATTTTAAATAATAACTTTTTGAAGATTTTTCTTCGGAGAAAACAAGTCTCGGAGGTAATTTTTCATCAAGTCATCTGACCACTTAAATAGAAGAAAACTTTACACCAAATAAGGAAAACTCTAACTAATTGAGGTTAAAAAATCTTACCAAATAAGCCTAAAAATCTCAATTCAATCAGCCTAAAAATCATTACTATAGTTTAGAATACAACTGTATACGGATAATTTTTTCCTAATTTCATCTTTGATCTTGGTAGTATATGAAGTAGCTAAGTTCTATATGAATTATTAAATATCAGTTTGTCTTTATGCATTCAATTTTAGATCAAAGAAGCTGGGAAAGAAAAGCATGGCTTCTTCAAGTAATAATCATCGTCAACCATCTTAGATATTCTGATATGAGAAGCATGCCTTACCATACCAACATGACTTTGCATTAGATGAGACTCTGTAAACGGAAGGATTCCATCTGCACCAGCAATTTCCCATTTGAAACCACAATCCACGAAAGAGACCAGCACTATTTCCATCACCCACCACCCATCGCCATAGCCAGACCTTCACCCCAGCTTGCAAAAAACAAATGGAAACCAAGAGGAAGTTCTGCAGAGAACAGAAAAGAAGTGGTGAGAAATGGTATGAGTAGATGTGAAATGAGAAATGTTGGGTGATGCGTGAAAGAGATGAAGGTGGGGAAGAATTTAGAGAAGGGGGATGATGATGAAAGGGACTTAGAGTTGGCTATGGCGGAAATAGGTCCACTAGATTGTGAAGAAGTGTTTACTGTGTTACATAATGTGCTTCTTTTTCTTTTTGTTTTGCTTTTGAGTGCGCATGTAGAAAATCTACCATTTTTTTCCCATTATATTCTCTCCTTAACAACCTACTCTCTCTTTCTCTAAGCTATTCCCATTCCTATCATATCTTCTCTATTTGCAGCTCTATAAGAGAGACAAAGGACTCAGTAAGAGACAGATAGAGAGATTGAAAAAGGGTAGGATGCAGAAAAAGCAAGAGGTTAGCAAGGTTATCTATCATCTATCATTTTGTTGTTTCTCCTTTTGCAGGTGTTTTGGTCAGACGTAAGCAGCTGATTTCACATGATGGTTTACATGAAATCATCTCAGGTTCTCGAGCAAAGTGACGTGCGACCTAGAGGCAATTTCTTCCCTCTTCCACTATGGTAAGTTCTTGTGTCGAAATAATACTTCATTATTCTTGATCTCATTCGTCAAAGATTCCTATTCTTAGTTTTCATTTTTCGTAGTTTATCAAAACCCTTTTTTTTGAAATTTATTATATGAGTAGGGAACAAAGAAAAAATCAAAGTAAATTTCTTAAGAAAATCCAACTTTTTTGATGAACTTATGAAAAAAAAGAGAAACTTTGATCCTATATTCAAATAAATAGAGTGAAGAAAGTGAAGTTCCGTTCTTTCAGTTGAGACGGGACATAGATTCGCAAATATACTATACAGTGTTTGCGCAAGCCCTTCCTGCATGCCGTAAAGTACGGCTAGACAATGCTTGTGTAAGTGATGGCTAATATACTACACAGTGTTTCCAAATCAAGAGAATAAGCAAACTTTGGTTACTTCGTGCAAACAAAGTTTGTTTTTCCTAGAGTGATTTTGAACATATGAAAACGTGTCCTGTTCAAAACCGTAACCACTAGTTCAATTCTTTTCGTTCGAGAGTCTCTCGTTGCTTCTATTCGGATGTGAAGAGTGATTGCGTATGTCATTAGATTCGCCAAGATAATTAAGTTATCATGGTTATCCTCTTCCAGCTAGTAGCACTCTTACTTTACCAATGGCTCCTCTAATCTTAGTTTTTAAGGTAATATCATTTTACCTTTTAATTTTACTTTTCTAAGGTATGACTTGACATTTATCAATGGGTTTAAATCATTACAAATTATTAAGATGGTAATAATTATAAGGGTAAAAGTTACAAAAAACCTCGAGTTAACTGAAATAGGAGGAAAAAAGTTTGAATTTAAAAAAAAAAACATGTTAAACTCTTGTGGACGTTTGCGGCGTCGCACAACGAATTACCTCCTTTCGAAACAGACATGCAACTTCATGCAAAAAAGAGGGTTACTACGAGGTGCTAAACTATCATATTGTTCAATAAGATCAATATTTTGCTCTTCAAGTAACTTTTATCAGTTGAACTACCGAGTAGAACTAGACACTTTAGGGTGCTTAGTAGTGTATATTTTTCTAGAGTAATACTATATTTATCTTTTTAATATATTTTTTGATGTTTTAAGTGTCATTAGTCAAATTAAATGATAGTTAATATATTAAATTAAAATAACTATTTATATTATTTATCATAATATTAACAAACAGATATATGAGAAAGTGTGTCATGTTAATTTTACTTTATTAGTATACTCTTTTAGTATATATTTTAATATTTTAAGTTATGGTTGGTTAAATTAAATAACCGTTAATGTATTTTAAAAAATAATAATTTATAATATCTATTATAATATTAATAGATAAATGAGATATAAAATAGGTTAAAAAATATAATAAAAAATAAACTTTTGTCCCCACTTCTTAATTTACTTTTGATTTCAACTAGAAACATCGTTTCAATCTCACAGCTCAAGCACCTTTCATAACTCACCCACCACTTGGAACCACGGTGTGCGATGGCGCAAAATAAACAATGATTCAACCAAATCCACTCAGCTACTGCCACCTGGAAGTCATCTAATAAGATCCTTGCGCGACCATTCTAAATCACCCGCGGGTGACGGAAGAAGCGAGGTGGTGCTATTTGAATCACAGCTCTCAACTGGAAGAAACCCTCTTTGGAAAACCCAAAACCCGGAGTGGCGGCTTAGAGAGTGTGAGTGAGAGAGCCCTTTCGAGCGTTTCACCTTCTTCTTCTCTCCATTTTCGTTCAGGGTTTCTATCGCTCGCCTCTCGATTTGCCGATTCCTCCTGGTTTTACGGTTTTCAAGGCTTATTTTTGTTATTTTTGGGAATTTTTGCCAACTTCCCTGCTTGATTTGCCATGGCGACCGTTGCTCCTCCCCCAGCTGCAGATCGTATCCTTTTTCGTTCTTATCTTGTCGTTTTTCGCTTTTTTGGCTCCGGCTTTGTTTGAATTGGATGTTTTTCTTGTTCCTAGTTTACGCTTGATTGTAGATCGGGGTGATGCGTGGTTGTAGCTCTCCTTTTGGTGATTAGTTTCGGATGTTTCAGCTCGATTTGTTATTTGGATAGTCAACGTTTGTGTGATATTTGTCTTGTGCTCAAATTTTCTCTAGGTTTAGTGTTCGGGTATTGAGCTTGTTTTTTTTCGAGTGATAGGTGATGGATGATTATCTTTCATGTAGAAGTTATGAATTAGAAATTACATCCTACTTCTCTCGAGTGTGAATTATGGCTCTTCTTTAGACTAGGATATAATATTATGGGTCTTAATTGAAAGGTGCATACACATGTTTTTAGTTTGGGATTTAACTTGTATTTCATTTTCAAGTTAGATAGAAGGCATGATCTGGATTTAGTTGTTTTTTTTCTCTTTTTAGCTTTGGAAGTGACCCAGAAGGGAATCTAATATACCATGGCCAATTTGAATTTTATATTTGACTGAATGCATACTACTTGGCTGTTATATCCTTCACTTTTTTTCCCTCTAGAAGCTGGAGATTTGTTACAGAAGTTGACGTTAGAATCTCAACCCAAGACAATTGAACTTCATGAACCAACAAAGAAGGTACTTATTCTGATTTTCGGTGTGTCTGTGGCGTGTACAATTTCGAATTAATTCTGCTGAATATTCAATCCAGCTACCTTTACCAATGACCTCACCCCTATCATGTATTTTTCAAACTGTCATTCTCAAGAATTTAAAGTTATTTATTTTAATTTTGAACTATTCTTTACTTATCATGTATTCTACTTTGTCTACATGAACTATCATATATTGTTCTTTGTATACTTGAACTTTTAACGTCTATGTATTATTTGTCTTCTGTTCAAGTTTTGTTTTGTTTAGTATCCCTATCATATATTCTTCTTTGTTAATCATTCTTGCAGCCAACATCAAATCAGTATGGATCTATTGAATCTGGTAATACTAATAATAAGGTACCAAGTGAACTTTCCGTCACTACAGCTATATCTTATCTTCCTAATGGATATCCTTCTACACCTTATTACTATGGAGGAGGTATGTTATTTTTCATTAGCAATTTTTAAAGTAAATTTGTTGAGTTTGATAGGAAGTAGATTGAGAATTATTAATTTATATTGAATTACTCCCAATTTTATTTTAATGTTAAAAACCACAATCATCTTCACTCTTTTTTAATATGGATTTCATTGTTGTAGATTTGGACCTGGCAGTTAAAGGGTGGGACGAGTATTGTAGATATACAAATCCAGATGGCGTTGATTCTGTGAGTTTTTCACTTCAAATTTTGATGAAAAGATGGACGATTCATTCACTGATTCAATGTCTTCTGCTTACTATGTATGTTCTAAGGGACTTTATGGAGGAAATGGGTCTCTTCTTTATCATCATGGCTGTGGATATACACCCTACGGCCCATACTCACCTGCTGTTTCCCCAGTTCCTATGGGAACTGATGGTCAACTGTATGGGCCACAGCACTACCAGTACTCTCCTTACTTTCAGCCCCATAATCCTACTAGTGGAGCATTCGCCCCTACTCTAGTTGCTCCTTCTGAAGGAGATGTTAAGATCTCAGTTACGACTGACAAGAAATCTCTTTCTACGGATCCACTGAAAGAAAATTTGAATGGTGTTGCAAATGGAGGAGGGATCAAAGGAAATACTCTTAAGTCGAACCATCAAAACCCATCATTTGGCACTAATAATGGGTCTTATGGAAGGTCTGGACGAATTCCTGCCTCAGGTTATCAGGATCCTAGATATGGTTTTGACGTGCTGAGGTCTTTTCCTTGGATGGATGGTTCAATTTATTCGGATGGTCAGTCTAGGATACTGGCTAACTCCACAAACAACTCTTCTATTTCTAATGGAATAAACAATTTATCCTCGAAAAATTCAAGTTACGGCCCCAATTCACATTTCACGGTAAGCATGACCATGCATGCCTATTTGGTATAAAATTCATTTCAGTCAACTAAGGGGATATTTAGGTTCCAAGGATCCAATTCATATTTACTTTACATTGTATGACTATCATGGCTATTTGATATAAGATATTATGGTCATTACAAGTTTATTATTTTGTTAATTCCATGTACGTTAAAACAGAGCTTTTACTGAAAGGGCTTCAATTCCATTGATGGCTTTAATGTTGGTATTTAATTAGGTTCTTTGAGCTTTTTGTATTATTAGTTGCTCTGTCTTTTTTTTTCTCAATTTATAATTGCTGATTGGTTTTTCTCCACAGGGTTTGCATCACCCTCAACTGATGTCAGGTATGACTGTGAATCAGGGACTCATGAACACGATGTATCCAAATAAGGTGTATGGACAATATGGGAATGTGATGCAATCTGGTATGGCCTATGGATCTCACGGGTATGATCCACAAACAAATTCCCGTGCATGGCCTGCTGTTGACAACAAGTACAAACCCAGGGGACGAAGTGGTGGTTGCTATGGTTATGGTAATGAGAACATAGATGGCTTGAATGAGCTCAATCGAGGGCCTAGAGCAAAGAGTAACAAGAACCAAAAATGTTATTTCCCTGTTCTCGCTGTCAAAGTACAGAATTTGACGTCGAATAGACCAAATGGTGAGGAGAAAGATGCAACAATTGTTACTTCAGATCGAGCCCAATACAATAAAGCAGAGTTTTTGGATACTTATGCAGATGCCAAATTCTTTATCATCAAATCTTATAGTGAGGATGATGTTCACAAAAGCATCAAGTATAATGTTTGGTCTAGCACCCCCAATGGAAACAAAAAGCTTGATGCTGCATATCAGGAGGCTCAAGGGAAAATTCCAATTTTCCTTTTCTTCTCGGTGAGCTAATGTTACACCAAATTTATTATTTTATCATATTAAGGATTGAATTGACATCGATGTAAACGATTGTTAGGTGAATACTAGTGGGCAATTTGTTGGCCTTGCAGAGATGGTCGGCCCTGTTGATTTTCACAAGAACGTCGAGTACTGGCAGCAAGACAAATGGAATGGGTGCTTTTCGGTTAAGTGGCATATAGTGAAGGATGTGCCAAACAGTGTTCTGAAGCACATCATTCTTGAAAACAATGAGAATAAGCCAGTCACTAACAGTAGAGATACACAGGAAGTCAAATTGGAACCTGGTCTTAAAATGTTGAAATTATTCAAGGAGCACACCAGCAAAACATGCATTTTGGATGACTTTGGATTTTATGAAGGCCGTCAGAAGTCAATTCAGGAGAACAAGGCTAAGCAAGAGAAGTTTCAGAGACAAGTACGACACTCTTTATCTTTTCATTTTTTTCCTTCTTCTACTTATCTTTAGTTACTACTTCTAGACTGTTTGATTTGTGTACTAAAATCATGTATCTTCTTCATGAAGATAAATTCATTAATGCAGATATGGGAAGGAAGAACCATGGATGAAAAGAAAGATGGCTCTATCATAGATTTCAAGACCAAAAAGTCCACGGAGGTTGTCAAAGAACTGATCAAACCTTGTATTGAACAGAAATCAGATGTGAAAACTGGAGATGCGGCAATGGGTGCTAAACCAGTCATCTCTGAGAATAGGGTTCTGGCCAATGGATGCTAGTTTCTCAGCTATCAAAGCAGCCATGGAGCCTTTTTTCAAAGAATTTCATCTGATCCACGGCTGCAACTTTGCACATTGGCTGTAAGTCGTCCTTGCTTTTTGGTCAACCTTCTAAAGCTCAACTTGCTCTGCTAGTTTAGAACGTAGCATTTCAGGCGCGAAGCAGGTTATGGGGTATAGATTCAAGTGGAGATAGCACCAGCCTAATAGCTTTTGGTATCTGGTAGGATTTTGGGGAGTGGCTTTATAAATACCCTTTGTTTTCTTTTGTTTTCTTCCTTATGGTTTGGTTTCGTTTGCTGTTTATCCATTTGGTTTTCTCTTTTGGTTTGCAATTTCCTGGCTTTGGTAGAAATCTAGCTTGATCTTGGTATGCTTAGAAAAGGTGGCTAGATGGAGCAAGGTTGGAAATTAGTGCAATATAGTATATCATCTTGCAATTTCCTTTTTNACATACATCAATAAAAAATCACGAAACTTTGTGTTATATTGTCTTACAGTACTGTAAATGTGTGATAAAAGTTTCAAGATTTTTTAATATTGTATGTAATGTTAACAAATTTTTTTTGCTTATATATTAAAAACATTATAGTAAATCGTACAATTGTCGAAAAAATTTAAAAACTTTCAGAGTAGTATCTTTTATTATCGTAAATGTGTGCTAAAAATTTCAAGTTATTTTAATAAGATTTGGTTAGTTAAAAAAATTTAAAAAAAAATTGAATGATGCGTCCGAGTGATGGACGATTATGCCGCATTCGTCTGACTCGTGCCTCACTCGGACGAATGAGGCATCCAATTATGCATCTGAAGAGCCCAATTTTAGTTTTCTAAAAATTCAAGCCCGATTTTGTTTATTTCTTCGAAAATCCGTTCCAAAATTTACTTTTTTCTTTAAATAATTTTCAATTAAATTTTTTATTATTTCGGAGATATTTATAAATTTTTGTAACTAATAGTTAGTGAGCAGCCGGGATTATCCAATTAATCAATAACAGTAAAGAAGCAGAGCTTAGTTGGATGATCATCCTAATCCTCCACTTCGAGCTCCCGGTTGCGTCTCTGCGTGAAATTCGCTTCGTTGCAGCCTCGCTTTCTTTGATTCTTCGTTTCTCTGCTTCTCTTGCGCGCTCATACTCTGACGCCTTTTCATCTGTTTCTACTGCACTCCCGTACACTCTAATGGCGACCGTTACAAGGAGATTTCGCAATTTTCCGTTTTTGAGGCAGTTTTCGACGTCCTCCGATTCTAAGGCAGTTCACGGAAGTGGTGCAGCTTTGAATCTTTGCTCTGCGATTAATCAAGCTCTTCATATCGCTCTTGAAACTGATCCTCGGTGTGTTTCTCTCCTCACTTCGTCACAAACTGATTGATCTCTTTTTTTTAACTTTATCTAGTCCGATTTTGTCATGAATGTCGAATCTAGAGATTTTGAATCTTTATTTTAGAAGTAAAATATTGTTACTAATTTCTTATCCTCCGTTTACGAAGACATACTTCGTAGGTGGTACTTGGAGCTGGAGTTTCTAACTCAAATGGATTGAATGTAATCCATAAGCTTTGAAAATATATCACGCAGCTTTTTAACTACTCTACAAACTTGTGGTAGCAAAATCGGCCCGAGAAAATAGTGGATTCGTCACTGTGGGAAATCATCTATAATGGACCATTTCCAAACATACTTCAACACTATCCGGCAATTCATGCTGCGTCCACCACGTTATGCATCATAATTTTAACCTTGTTTCCCAGTATTGATATCTTGCACAAAAACACTGCAAAATCATTTTGGGTGTTAGAATTTAGGTGATTGGTGTATTAGATTAGTGTTGTAGTGCTTCTGCTCACTAATGATTTACGTATTTTTTCTGCAGTTCATATGTATTTGGAGAAGATGTGGGCTTTGGTGGTGTCTTCCGTTGTACGACAGGATTAGCTGATCGATTTGGTAAAAGTAGGGTTTTCAATACCCCGCTTTGTGAGCAGGTAATGATTTGAGGCTAAACTTTTCCATTTAAGTCTCACTTTGTTAAGTTGACATTGAGTTTTTTTAATCATTAATCCTTAAGAATTATTGGATGCGCAATATGACCGCGACGGTTCTGATTTCTACTTTTTAAATGTTTGTGTATAGGGGATTGTTGGGTTTGGCATTGGTCTGGCAGCTATGGTAAAATTTAACATTATTTTATTTTCAAATTCTATTATTCAAATTAATTCCTCGTTAATTGGCTTCATGTCCATTTGGTAAACTTCTCTCATTATAGGGGAATCGAGCCATTGCAGAAATCCAGTTTGCAGATTATATTTATCCAGCTTTTGATCAGGCACGCACCCCTTGTTTGCACTAGGATTTGTTATAGCCATGCGTCCATGGTAGTTTGATCACAAGAAATTTTATTTTCTAGATTGTGAATGAAGCTGCAAAGTTCAGATACCGAAGTGGAAACCAATTTAATTGTGGAGGTGATTGTCCACTTGTCTTGAACTTAAATGTTCTTTTTTTTTGTCTGTTTCATATTATTCATCCAGATGTAGGGTGTGTGTAATTTCCCAGGTTTGACAATTAGAGCCCCATATGGTGCTGTTGGGCATGGCGGCCATTATCACTCACAATCCCCTGAAGCTTTTTTCTGCCATGTTCCTGGAATCAAAGTAAATCCCTCTTCTTTTAGTTGAATGTTCTGTCATGCATACAATTAGTAAATTCAATGGTTTTTAGTTTTGATAAAATACAATTGTAAGTAAATCTATGAGATATTTACTGAATGAATTAAGGTTCAAATGAAATACTAATTTATGTCAGTTAATTTATTTTGAACCTGCATGTAATATTTCAACTTGATCTTCTCTTAAGTAAGGTCTGGAAATACGAACTCAATAGTTTTTGGTTGTGGAAATAGTTACAATCTCATTAGAATAACCTTTACTCATTTATTATGTTTTCATTTTCATAACAAACTTCTGCTTTTATAAGTCACGCCATCTAAACCCAGTTACTCACTCTATTGTGATATGTTATTCATTAAAAAATTTAATGATCTCTAATATAACTCCAAAACCTGTCTTTCTTATTACTTCAATTTGTTCTTGAATCATAATGCAGTCATTGATTCCTATATGCAGATTGATACATTTATTTATATCATCCAAGCGTTTGTGATATGAGGACCAAATATATCTAAAACCTTATGACGGAGATAATTCTTTTCATGTTATTGATATTCTATGCAATGACATTGAAATTTCTTTTGCATGTGTCGGTAGCTATTCTTACACTTATTCCAATATAGGTAGTCATACCACGAAGCCCAAAGCAAGCTAAAGGATTATTGTTATCATGTATCCGTGATCCGAACCCTATTGTATTTTTTGAGCCTAAGGTACTCCATTTATCCACAATCACACAGTTGCACGATTGGAGTAAAATATATCTAACATAAATTTTGTAATTTAGTGGCTTTACCGCTTGGCAGTAGAAGATGTTCCAGAGCATGATTATATGTTGCCTTTATCAGAAGCAGAGGTATACTCTATGGGTTTTAATGTCATTTGTTCATTCAATTACATATAGAATTTCTTGTCAAACAAGTATTTAATATTCAGGTGGTTCGAGAAGGTAGTGACATAACACTTGTCGGTTGGGGAGCCCAGCTATCAATTATGGATCAGGCTTGTCTTGATGCTGAGAAAGTAATTGTTTTCCTTCTCTTCTTGTTTAGGCTTCGCAATCAAAAGCCAAGTTTCTGCATCATCCATGAGTAAAGAATTTCACAAAGGATTCTTCGTATAATAATGACTAATATTCTGAAATATTATTCCTAACATGCTGAATCTTCTCCTATAATCTAGCAACATCTAGTATCAGATATGTCTATCTTTTGGGTACAGTAATATTTGGTGTTGTTCAATTATTGGTGCAAAGAGTTATATGACATGAGATATTGTAGGATGGAATTTCTTGTGAGCTGATTGACCTGAAAACCCTAATACCCTGGGATAAAGAAACGGTAGAGGCTTCTGTGAGGAAAACTGGGCGGCTACTTGTAAGTTCTTTTTGGGCACAGAAATGAAAAGATTGTAGTACAGCTGGAGAAGGTTTTACCAGTTTATTGCTCTCTTTTTTTTTCAGATAAGCCATGAAGCTCCTCAAACTGGAGGTTTTGGTGCTGAAATTTCTGCTTCCATTGTCGAACGTTGCTTCTTAAGAGTGAGGACCAACACTTTGCTTTTATCAATTTCTGCCCTGATTAAAATTAGTTCTTACTTTTACGATGTTTGTGACAAGCAAGCATCTTATTTCTTCACTGTGAACTGGCTTTAAGAGTTCTTATGTACTTTCCTTATACAAGGTAGTGGCATATCTTGCTACTCTGATGCCTATCAAGATCTAATCATAGAAAAGTGTTAAGCAAAGACAATTTGTATTATGATCTCTTGGCTATTTTAAATTTGTTAAATTATCCAGATGGAGGAGACAACTATGTCTGCTACTGTCTTTATGTAAAATTAATTAGTATTTTTTTTCTAATTTGATAGACGGCTGTCTCATGGTTGGTGATCGGTAGCTTAAGTGATAAAACTCAAGGTTTTTTTGTTGACAGTTGGAAGCTCCGGTAGCCAGAGTGTGCGGTTTAGACACTCCCTTCCCTCTCGTGTTCGAGCCTTTCTATATGCCAACTAAAAACAAGGCAAGTGTCTCTCCTCCATTGTTACTTTATTTCTTGTTTGCTCTGCATATTTTCCCAAGTGATCAATAACATGGACATATATGGGTAGGATTGTGAAGATAACACAAAAAGAGTGACGATAGATTTTCATTAGGACATACACGAATTCATTAATATCTTATTTTAATTATTATAAATTAGGGTAATATGTAAATAGGCCCTCAACATGTCAAACAATTAATTAATCAAATCCTGAATTTTAAAAATAGCGAAAGAAAACATGGAGGATGACTGTGTAACACACATGATCATCCTCGTCGACGAAGGCATGACAAAGACGTCCTCGCTTACATGCAGCACAGGACGTCCTCACTTCACCCCCATCCTGAACCACCCCTACCTTGACTATCTTAACTAATTTCATTCACTAACAATAAAAGAGGAGTTCGCCAAATAGAAAACAATTCTATTTTGGATATTTGACTTCATTGGCCTCACAAACATGTCTCGGACGATCAGATGTAGATTATAAGGCCATTTTATGGCAACCTCACAAAACTTGTCAGAAATAGGTTGTGTCAACCCTGCTGGCAGGTCGATGGTCTCAAAATGTCTGAGGCCCATGGAGTCAAATGGTGAAAATCCAACTCGCTTTGTAGATATTGCCCTCCTAGAAACTCTTGCAGGCGTCCTCTAGGGCAGCCTTTGTGGCGGAGGTTGGAATAATCCCTAGCGGGATGGTTGAGATGGTTTAGGTTGGGGGTGGATATCCTCATTGAGACGACGAGGATGTACGTGCCTCTGTCAAAAACGATGAGGATGACCGCGTAGACATCCATTTTCCAGAGTTTAATTAGCCTTTTTTATAAAATTCAAGGTTTGATTTGCTTATTTTTTTCAAATATTGAAGGGCATATCTGCATATTAACCTATAATTTATTACATCAATCCATGATACTATGTTCTCGTATCAAAAAGAAAAAATTGCTCCATAAGAGACTGCAGTACGGTACATATCCCTAATTAAACCTCAACCTATATTTAGGGTCAAGGATGAAGATAGTAATAAACTTAAGAACTTCGCATTTGTGTGTGTTTTTTTTTCTCTTTCTCGTAATTCAAGCTCATTTTCAACCCAACATGAACACCAAAACTTACCCACTGCATTTGAAGTTCTCAATTACGAGTTTTGCTCGGATTCAGAGGAATATTGATTTTCAAAAACTATTACCGAGTATTTACTCCTAAATTGACCTTTCTTATTTCAATGCAGGTACTGGACGCCATAAAATCAACTGTAAATTACTAAGGACTTTGCAGCTCAACTCTTGCGGTCGTCCTCAACACCCACCGGTACATCTCGCTCTTTCAACTCGCAATAAGTTATAATTTACTAGTGACTTCCACTTATGTTAACTTCCATGAGTTATGTGTTTCTTAGTAAATGTTTCAATGCACCATTAATCAACATCTATTCTAGCTTTATGCCCAAAATGCAAAAATTCATTTTTCTTCTTCTTACATCTCCCTAAAACGAGAGATGAATCTATTCACAGCTCCAACTTGTTTCTCAAACTTTATCATAGTATGTTTATGTACACTTCATCGAAGATGGTTTGATGATTAGCTTAGCTTGATGCCACGCGCCATGATACTCCTGCCCACTGTTAGCATTTCCGTGAATAAATCGGGTTGTGACTTGTGACCCTCTAAAAATCTGCAAACACGTTTAAAAATTCAGGTACGTATCTAAGAAGTACATACATGTTATGTTACATTATCGACACTGATGATATCATGAAATAAATAGATATGACGAAAAAACACGAATAGGCATCGCTTATTCCTCTTATCTGAACACTTGTTTGCTATTAATTTAATGATGAACAATATTTATTTTTTTCAAATATTACACAAATCTGACAATGCAACCGAGCAAATGATGCTCGGGTTGCAATGAATGTAGTTCTTACCATTGCTGATTCTTCCTGAACTCTGTAAGAACAGGATATATGTTCTCAAAGGCTGCGTATGTCTCGTCTCTTACCTGCAAACCTCAACGTTAATGATTTCTACCAGATATAGAAGGAAGAAGAATAAAAAAATCCCGGTTTGTGTTTCAAATATGCAGCCGGATTATCACCTTGGCTCCAGTGAGAACAATTTTTCCTGAAACAAAGATGAGCAGCACTATCTTTGGTTGTTTCATCCTATAAATCAATCCGGGGAAGAGTTCTGGTTCATACTGAGGGGTAAAAGGAACAAAATCAAATTAAAAAAAATACTTTTCATCTTATATCGGAAAAATAAATTGTCTGAATGGAAAATGTTGTCTTTTTAGGGTGAGAAAGGGAAAAGAAATTGCCATCTTTGTAGCGAGAGGGAAGACTTTCTTCGTATTCTTAGTCTCGTTGTTCTGAATTGTCGATTAATTTACGAGTCTCGAGGAACTATTTTACAAATTTCTTTTGAATTATTTTTAGAATATTATTAAGGATTAATATCGATAAAACATACACTAGAAAAAGCTCCATGAGAATAAGCAAGACCCTCTAGCCTTATGGGAAATTTGGCATCGCAGGAACCTACAATGTTCTGGATTTTGAAATCCTGCACCAGTTAAAAAATAATCCATTAATACAAATTAGAAGCTATCAAGTAGAATGATGGTGAAAAACAGAGCAGCACTATCCCGAAAATCATCTGAAACATACCTTGAATTTAGCTGGGAAACCTAGCTTTTGAATGATTCGGGCATACTGAAAATAAAACATCATACGATGAAAGCTGCCAATTTCGATAAATAGCCTGAAACTATTCTACGCATGGTACCGGTAATATCGAGTACCTTTCTTGCTGCCAATTTTGACTGTTGTTCGCTCTTCGCTCCAGTGCAAACCTGAATAAGATTTTTAAACACAGTAAGATCTAGACTAAAAACTACAGTGACACGGAGCTACATTTTGATGACACAGTTCGTGGCACTTACCATCTTCCCAGAAGCAAAAATTAAAGCTGTGGTCTTGGGTTCCCTTATTCGCATAATTACAGCAGCAAACCGCTGTAATTCGTATCATAATTGAAAATTGTATTGAACCTTCATCAAAATATGAAGAAATGTTTTCTTGTAGGAACAAAAATAGTTTTTTTTTCTATAGAATTGAAATGTGAGTAGATGCATTTTTTGCTTCGTTGTCACTTGCCTTGGGATTGTACTCAGCATTTCGAGCTTGAAGAGCGATGGCCTTTAGATCTAACTTGCAGTCTAAATTCACTGTTGATACAATATTCCTGAAAACAAAAAACAGCACCGGAATAACTTATGGAGATGAAAGCAACTCCAAGTGTAATCTTAGTCACCAGTAAACACCTGTTTAAATCTACCCCAGAAGCTTCTACCACAATTCAAAATTATACATATTCACGTCTTTTAGCAAAGAAATCCTATAAATATTGTGTTCTTATTAATGGCAAAAAAACTCGCAAGGCCCTACATGTCCTAATATTTGAAAACAGTTCACTGAGGTATCCTATGAGTTAATTACCAAAGATGAATAGAGAACAATGCACTAGCATAAACCAAAGTATCTGCATTAAAAAATCCTAATGTTTGTTTTTTCTGTTCATGAACAATAATTTACACATCATCAACAGAAAAGTTAAGAAAGTAAGTATTTAACAATGAGGAAACAAAAGAATTTTTGGCCCCCCAAGTTATCTTTACCAAAAACACAGGAATATTTTGAACATATGGAATAGATGTGAATGATTTCATGCATATAAATTCGCGCCCCATTGCTTATTAGCAGTTGTGACCTAATTAAAGTTCCATACAAAGAAGTTGCCCTAAACATAACTACTTTAGAAACTAGTTAAATCGCAGGAGTTAGTGAGAAAGAAAGTAGACAAAAAAATCCTAATCAATGGATCACTCACTGGAGGGTAGGTACAATCCCGGAAGGGTGCTTCTTGAGATCCACAGGTTGACTTCCTTCCAAACCTGGATCTGACATTCCTTCACAAAAAGTACAGAAAAAGACTAACAATTAAGATCCGATCGACATCAACGAATCAAAACGGCACAACTAGATCAGAACAAGAATCCAATCTGAAAACTAATCAATCGCGACGGAAAATGGGTGAATTAGAAGATCGGACCTCGCGAGATCGAAGAACCAGGGGCTGCGAGAGGATCGACAAGGAATTAAGAAATGGTTGAAAGAGGAGCGCGAAGGGTTTGAAAGGAGCGCAGTTTTATACGATGAGATGATTGGGAGAAGAAGAAAGAAGAAGAAAGGGCAAATTTGTAGAGAGAGAGAGAGAGAGTCAGTGCGGAACGCCGAAAGCAATAAATATAGAGAGGATATTTTGGATCTGGAGGAGGCTGAGCCTGAGACCATATCTAGTTTCCTAAACTGTCCTCGTCAGATTCCTTTTTCGCCCTTAGGGCAAATCGGTAATTCTAGTACTCAAAATAAAAATAATTAGCATAAAGGTTAATTTCATACATTTTTATCATACTTCTTCACATGTCGCTGCGTGATTAGACCAATTCAAATAATAAATAATTATATATATTTTTATTTATTAAATACATTAAAATCGATACAATCACGCGACGTTACGTCAGAAAATATAGTAAAACAATATGATAAGGCATAAGCCTAAAATTACTATTGAGGTAAACACGACATTTACCCTCGTAGAGTAAATTGATATTTACTGTAATATTACAGTCAATTACATAATGGGAGGGTCGTGTTGAGGAAACTAGTCATTTTGATCTTTCAATGTCTATCGTTTACGTAAATTCTACTAGTCGGCCTTTCTAGACCAAACAACTTCACTTTGGTGACCAAGCCGAACCAACCCAAATGCTCATGGTTAGACTCAACTGGCCTTGAGGTGGGTCAAGAGTTTCTTAAGTCGACCGTCGAGCGAGCTCTGCTTGTTAGATTGTTACTAAAAAATAAATGTGGGTCGAACGACGAAAGCTTAATCAAGGTTTTCCTCGACTTCCATGGTCGAAAAATTCCCAAAGATATGAACTTAAATTGTTGGAGAACAATTACATTCAATATTTTTATATTTAATAAATAATTATATTATTAAGATTATAAATAATTAATATATTGTCAATATATCAATAGAAAAATTGAAAATTAAAAATATGATTAAAAAATAACTAATTCAAAATTAGTAAAAATAAATAAATAAAAATAAAGAAAGGCTTGTTTTGTCCGGGTCTCCATCAATTTTCCATGGCGGACCCTAGAAATCCAAATTTAAAGCCCCTTTCGAACCTTCTGCCACCTTCTCACATTCCTCTCTCTCTCTCTCTCTCTCTCGGTTGCAGAGGAATTTTCATTGCCCAAGACCTCCATCTTCACGCTACCTTCCTTTTCCATATTCTTTATTGCTTTCCTTTTCCTGTATAAGAAGGCGTAGCTCTAGGTTTCCTCTTCGTTCTCAACCTTTTCTTCCTATTTGACCTTTGAGTTTTCTGCAATGGAGGGAGTCGTTACGGATTTGAGGCCGAAGACGAAGATCGTTTGCACCTTGGGGCCGGCGTGCAGGTCCGTTCCGATGATCGAGAAGCTTCTTAGGGCTGGGATGAACGTTGCGCGTTTCAACTTTTCTCACGGATCGCATGCCTACCACCAGGAGACGCTTGACAACCTAAGGGCCGCCATGGAAAATACTGGAATTCTCTGCGCCGTTATGCTTGATACAAAGGTTTTCCGATTTCTTATTTATTTCCTTTTTTAACAAATGTTTTATTTTTATTTTCTGTCAAATTCTGATTCTCATCGTTGAAATCTGGAAAAAATGTATGATTTTTTATGTTTGTGTTCGATGATGTTCTTCCCTAGTTTTCTAAACGCTGCCATGATTGCTTGGTGCCCAAGCTTGAGATTCTTCGAATTTGTCTTCTAGCGTATAACTCAGAATTTGCTGCTCGGTCCTTTGAAACTGATGTTTATTTAACTGATAATGATGTGATTATACTCGCCTCCCATTGACATGCTTGTCTTATATTGTTTATCCAAAAAATTATTCCTTTATTTGAATAAACTAATGATGTTATGAGATGGAATTCATATAATTGTTAGAAATCATGTATAGACTCTTTGATAATCGCTCTTGCGCCAAGTAATATTATTATAATCAGAAATCAGTAGCTTCGGTTTCAATATCATGTTGTGAGAAAATTTTCAATCTGTAGACGATCTTCTGGCTGTTGAAATATTGAGTTTCCCTTGAAGTTTAATAACATTCTTATCAATCTCTTTTTGGAACGATTGACAGGGGCCGGAAATTCGAACTGGGTTCTTGAAAGATAACAAACCCATTCAACTACAACTAGGCCAGGAGATAACCATATCGACCGATTACGGCCTAGAAGGCGATGAGAATACGATTTGCATGAGTTACAAGAAACTGGCGGAGGATGTAAAACCAGGGAGTGTGATACTCTGTGCAGATGGAACAATATCGTTCTCGGTTTTATCTTGTGACCCGGAGTTGGGTTTGGTCCGATGTCGATGTGAGAATTCTGCTGTTCTTGGTGAGAGGAAGAATGTTAATCTCCCTGGAGTCATAGTGGATCTTCCAACTCTGACCGAGAAGGACAAGGAAGATATTTTAGAGTGGGGTGTTCCTAATCAAATCGATATGATTGCCCTTTCGTTTGTTCGAAAGGGTTCGGATCTCGTCGAGGTTCGGGAGATGCTCGGAAACCATTCGAAGAATATCCTTCTTATGTCAAAGGTATGTAATTTGGATGATTTATAGTTGTCAAATATGATTTTGCATTAAACTTGATGTTTGATTCTTAGGTCGAAAATCAAGAAGGTGTTGCGAATTTCGACGACATTCTGGCGAATTCGGATGCGTTTATGGTGGCAAGGGGGGATCTCGGAATGGAAATTCCGATCGAGAAGATCTTTCTGGCTCAAAAAGTGATGATATACAAGTGTAACATCCACGGAAAACCGGTTGTGACAGCTACCCAAATGTTGGAATCGATGATCAAATCTCCCCGGCCGACCCGAGCCGAAGCTACCGACGTGGCGAATGCGGTTCTCGACGGAACCGATTGCGTGATGCTTAGCGGAGAAACGGCTGCCGGAGCTTACCCGGAACTTGCCGTGAGGACCATGGCAAAAATATGCATAGAAGCCGAGAGTACACTCAACTATGGAGATGTCTTCAAAAGAATCATGGAACATTCACCGGTGCCGATGACCGCGTTAGAGAGCTTGGCTTCATCCGCCGTTAGAACGGCAAATTCGGCCAAAGCCGCGCTCATTCTCGTCCTGACCCGAGGAGGAAGCACGGCAAAACTGGTCGCGAAATACCGACCCGGGATGCCAATTTTGTCGGTTGTCGTCCCGGAGATAAAAACAGATTCCTTTGATTGGTCGTGCAGCGATGAATCTCCGGCGAGGCACAGCTTGATATTCCGGGGTCTGGTGCCGTTTCTGAGCACGGCGTCGGCCAAGGCTTCTCATTCGGAGACCACAGAAAAGGCGATCGAGTTTGCCATCGAACACGCCGTGACAAAGGGGCTGTGCAAGGCCGGGGATTCCGTGGTGGCCCTCCACCGCATCGGAGCTGCGTCGGTGATCAAGATCCTAACCGTGAAGTGATTTTGGCTGGTTTTGGTTTGTTCTTTGAATTCTTTCTGAATCCACGTTTCTGCGCATTCAAGATTTGGTTGTTTTTTCTAGGTTTTGTTTATGCATTTTACACTTTTATGATCGAAACTACGACGAGTTCGAGTTTTTATGAGATGCAATTGATGCATCTAGGCTGCTAATTGTTTCTTAATTTTTGCAAAATTACATGTTTCAATTCCTGGTTCTATCTACTTACATACTTCCCGTTGGCGGAACCGATTTGGGAATCATCCATTCGTACTTAGTTCATTGAATCGTGGATAGTAAAATTCGACTCGGATTCGTTTAAATCTTATATTTTTGTTTAAATGCATGTTTCCATATATTTTCAATGTCGATTTTTAATTTTAGTTGTAACAAAACTCGAATTCAACTCGCATTGAATTATAGTTCACCGTGAAGTTATGAATTTGAAACCGGTCAGTTCATAATTCCGACCGATCTTTTGCTTCCGACTCCTTTCTATCTGCGATGATCTTGTATAACTTGATAAATCCCTAATAAATTTAGATGGTTCCACTAAATCAGTGTATTAAGCAATTAATTAATCAACCAATCATCCTTAATTAAGATGCTAAAAAAATTTGACTAGGATTACTAAAGTAGGTAAATCACTAAGACTTAAAATAATTGTTATTAATCCTGCAAAATTAATATGATTTAGGTACCTAATCGACCACTAAAAACTCGAATAAAAGAAATCATCTCGTCTCGTGTCTTCGAGGGTAAGCCGTGCCTTCGCCACCGAGCAAGGACCACGTGGATAATCTATCGTCTTATCCCTCGACAATCTTCTTCAACTTTAATCCCTCGGGTGCTCGCTAGTCGCGTCTCTCAATAATTTCAAATTAATTTAAAACTAAACATAATATTTGCAAAAAAATCGCGTTAATAACTCCTAGAGTGTATTGTACCAAAAATCGATAGATTTAAGTTGCTGGTTACAAGAAAACTTCATTCAAGGTGCTCAATTAAAACACTATAAACATTCAAGGTGCATAGTAATATTAAAATTAATATTTATGATTAATTTCACTGTAGACTCTTAACGGTACTGATGTTAAACTGAACATTTTGAATGAATTTTTCTGACAACCATCGTTTTAAACCTTTCGATGTTTGATAAAACCCTCTTGATATTAAATTCTTTTAACACTAATTTATCACTCACAAGCCCTCCTTAATTGATATTTTTAAAAATAAAATATTTAATTTAATCAAAAAATAGAATAAAAAATTGCATTTATTGAGAGATGCAAGCGACCGAGATAAATTAGATTTAAAGAAGGAGGAGTGATAAATTAAGATAAATTATTATTAAAAATAATTTTGAGAATATTGTATAATAAATTAAAAGGTTTAAAGGTTAATCGTATAAATTAGTTTGAAATGTTTTTTTATTAATTATTCGTACAGCAATATTTTAGTACCGGGTGAGCTTGCACAGGAGGACTCGCCACCGTCGACAACCATAACTCCGGCCTCAATTGTATCTATGGCGGAGGATCTGCAGCGCAATGAAATCCAATCAAAGGATTCCGCCCTTCGTTCTGCTCGTTCTCTCCAAAGATCCTCTTCTTCTCATCTTCGTAGCTTTCAGGTCTTCTTTGATTTCATTTCCGCCCTTTTATTACATTCTATTCATGAAAAATATGTATCTTGACTGGACTTGTTCCCAGTTTGCTTATCGCATATCTGTATATGGAGCTCCTTTAAGTAGATGTAGCTATAGATTATTATTTCTTTCTTCATCGGTATGGATGAGCACTCATGGAAAAGCTCAACCTAAAAAGTTAACTTGCGCAGAGAGGGTGCTTAGGTGATTTCTATGCTCACATGACACTCTAGACGATCGGTTTCTTGTAATACACCTAGGGGACTTCGTAATTTTTGCTGTCAGAAGCTTCCCTAGTTCGCCTGGTCCCTTATGTTATTCATCCACGAGGGTTAACTGCTGCAATATCAGTTGAAATCTTTTTGGTTCGAACTCAGATTGTAAGGGGAGGATGCCTAAATTATAAACCCACCTACTTAGATACATCGGAGACTGCTAGAATCCTACTTAATGTCGCTTTTGGTTTTACTCTTTCTTTTTATCAATGCCTGTGTGGTTTTGTTTTTTAAAACAGTTGTCCCGGTGAAATGAAGATCATGGTCTTGCAGGATTTCCTACCTGATGCGTTGTCTCGTTATAGGGCATTTGAAGACGCTTTCTTCACCAAAATCAAAGGTTTTTCTATGTATTATATTTGCTATGTGGCTGGATGTTGTTTTTGTAGTATTGTAGGAGCTCAACTCTTGTTTTTCTTTTTCACACTTATGTTTTTCTATTTAAAAATAAACTTAGAACTTTATTCCTTTGTTTCATGATCCTTTGCATCTGTCTACAGCTGAACTGTTGAATGCTAGGGATCATCCAGTTGAAACTATTGGGGTTTCATTTGCAGCTGCCCTTCTCCTGATGCGAGGTATTGGGGAAACTCTCTTATCTTGGTAATTATTCATCTAATGTTTTGTCCTACTGAAGTAAATCAATAATTTTATTTTATTTAACTTCATACTTGTTTTTTTAATCGAACAACTCATTTTTTAAATCGACAACGCATTGTCTAATGGAAATACAGGTGTCCAATGAATCCCAAGCTACAGGTGTCCAATGCAGATTGAGTATTTACGCAGTTATTTGGAGTCATGAAAGGCTTGTAAATTTGACTGTTATGATCATTTTCTTGTGGATGGTTTGATCTTCGTCATGATGTTTCTTCTGGTTTGGTTAAAAAAAATGAAACTCATGATATTTATTTAATTTAATTGACTTTAATTTTATATATTCAATTTGATTGACTTTAATTTATACTCTCAGATTTGATGGATGGGCTGCGAGAAATTTCGGGGAGAGATGCTTTGAAACTTCGAGCAAAGGTGAGTTCGAACTCGTGATCTTGAAGCTACAGATGTTGATTTAAAAACTGATATTATTTATCTCATTCCTCAACTCTCAAGGTTGCTGCAATGACCTCGTTTTTGAAGCAACAGCGGATTGCGCTGTATAAACGAATATTGAACATATCCGAATCGGGGATTCCTGTCTGACATCTGGGAAGAAATCAAACTGAAGTATGTTTTTTTTTCGTATAAAGGGAGTGTTTGAATTGGATTGTTACAAAGTTGATGAACGAGAACAAATGTGCAACTTATGACAATTATTTCTTGAGTAATGTTATACTGACCAGGATTGACGAATATAAGAATGTGACTTGAAATTCAGTCAGAAACAAACTGTCTAAGTAGGTTTAACTTCAATATCGTGTTGACAAAACCGACTCAATCACATGGACCGGACCGGATCAGAATTTTTTTCGTCCGGTTCTAGTCTGTTTTGGTCATGTCTAGTCCTAGTTTTAATCTTAAAATTTTGAAACCGAAAATGTATTGGTCCTGACCTATTTTCTTCAAAAATTAGATCGAACCAGGCCACACCCACCCTACTATTTTAGCCGAGTGAGTTAATGTGCGTCTAGAACCCGGACCAAACCTGTTGGACCAACCAACCGGATAGGGCCGATTCTGCACATGGAAGCGTTTTTGGAACTGTCCCAAGGCCTCAAAGCCTAATCTTCAATGCAGAAGTGCCTAAGAATCGCCGTGTACACTATGTCAAATAAAGTGTTGGCTTGTGCTTGAATTTGCCGAGAATAAACATGTAACATCCTTAGCTGACCTCTCGGTGGATCGTGCTGGTTGGTCTTGCTGTGGCGAAAATTTAAAAAACCATCGATTTTTTGACATGAATGACTAGAAGTAAAGTTCGATATCCCGAACTATCGTCTAAAATGTTTTAATTTCGGTTCTTGAAACACATTCAAACAATCGAAGGATCCTACCAGATCGCCCCAAGAATTCGATTAGAAAGAGGAAGCTAACACAAGTTCATATCATAAGATGAAATAAATAACAAATGGATCTCATTACAAAAAAAAAATCAGTCAAAAAACAGAAGTTCGAGAGATGCAGAGAGAGCAAGAGGAGCAACAATGGAGGTTGGTAGTAGAACTAATAGTAGTAGAAGGTACTTGAGTCTTATTATCATTGGAAAAAGGGTTGATACATGAACACATTCCCAACCACTATCTTATTTGAATTTGCTTTTATCATCATTTCTCGTGCCTCAATCTTCATCATTCTATTCGCCCACTGATTGTACCTTTGATCCGAAGCTTCAGAGGGCTTGGCTATGGCGGATCCCAATTAGATGGTGTATGGAGGAGGTTTGGGAAGTCCAACCACTGATCCACACAGCAACGTGTTGTCGGGGATGTTGTATTCGTCTCTCAGAGATCTCGCCGGAGACAGAACGCTGACGTAGAGTTGCTGGCCGAGATACTTGTTCTCCGTCAACTCCGATCGGAGGTTCCACATTCCGGCGTTGTCGAAGGTCAGAAGAATGGCGGCCCAGGATTTGGGGTAGACCTGGACTGTGTGTCGGCTCACGGCGTCGAGAAGGTTGTAGTTGCTTCTCTTTGCTGGGCTCCATCTGCCGTGCTCAACTCTGGAAAAAAGATCGAGATTCGTCAAAAATGGAAGATGAATTTGAAAATTTGGGGATTATGGTTTAGAAATTGGTCGTTAATGGCGGAATGAAGAGGATCTTACGCGACGGCGAAGAAGGAGTATCCGTCGAGGTGCCATGATTGCAAGCTCTTCTCGTGGTTCTCGAAGATGATCTCCACGAAGTTACGGAAGGTGGCGTTGACGACATTGGGGGTGATCTTCGGAGCGGCGGTGGCGGAAGTCTCTTTAGCGTCATCGGAGATGGTGTCGTATTGGAAGAACTTGTCGGAGACGCCGAAGTACTCAGCGAGTTTCAGCGGGGTAGCTGGGTCGACGTGAGAGACGCCATTGATGGCATATCGGAGCTTTCCACCGGCTCTGCTAGCAGAGTTCACGAGCTTGATGGTGCGAGTAATGTTGATTGAACCGTAGTGGTACGATCCTTGAGGGTTAGGTCTGGCGGCGGAGGCGGTGAGGTTCCAGCGGAACGATCGGAACTGATTGAGAGACCAGGCCCAACCGACCGGCGCCGGAGGAATGACCGGAGACGCCGGAGCACCTTTACTGTTGGTATACCGGATAATTCCTTTTCCGGTGAGGACATTCTTCGTGAATCTAGTCGAAGCCACCATGTAATAATCCTTGGGATCTTGATTCGCCGTCACGAGCAGCGAAAAACACTGTCCGACATGAACGTCGAGAGATTCATAAACGTTCTGAACGACATGGGAGCCCTCCATTTCCACTAGCTTCAAGCTATGGCCTTGGATTCTGAAATTCACCGAGGTTTTCAATCCGACATTGCAGACTCTGTACTTGTAAGTCTTGCCGGGCTTCATGGTGAAAAGTGGCTCGTCTTTGCCGTCGCCCTTGGCCGTCTTGCCGTTGATGAGAACGGCGTCGGGGCGGCCGATTGACCGGCCGGCGTCCATCAACTTCTTGAGGACGGAGTGGCCCTTGAGGTACCAATCGCCCATCAGAACCGTGTATTCGTCTTCCGGGTCGGCGTAGGGGACCGGGATGAGAAGCCGGCTGTTGACCCGGAGACCACCGAATCCGCCGGAGGCACGGTGGACGGCGGTGGAAGGATAGTAGAAATAGCTTCCGATCTGATCCTTCACCTGAAAATGGTAGGTGTAGTTGGTTCCAGGCAGAATCGGGCAGTTGGTCCCGGGAACTCCGTCTTGCCATGAGTTCTTCCTGTGCTGAATTCCATTCCTGCAACAAAAAAAACCCAAATCGCCATTAAAATAAAGCTCCAAGAACGGAGAAGACGCCGGAGATGGTACCAGTGGAAGAGCAAGGGCTCGTCGAGATTGTTGAAGACATTAACGACGACATTGTTGTTGGAAGTGGAGTTAATGTTGGGGCCGGGGAACTGATCGTTGATGAGAATGACTCGTTGAGGAACACCCAAAGGAGAGACGGTGCCGTAGCTGACGTTCCAGGTGAAGAACAGGTAAGGATCTTCGGCCATCGCCGGCGACACGGCGGCGGCGACGACGCAGAGTAGCGCCGCTAACATCACCTTACCCATCTTCTTCTTCGTTTTTTCTGTTTTTTTCTCTCTCTAGAACCAACCCCTCTTCTTTAATAGAAGAAGATGATCTTTTTAGATTGGTCTTCTTCTGTGTTCCTATGGAGCTCTCCTTTCGTATCCTTTTATACAGATTTAGCTGTATTTTTCCGCCATTGAAGCTCTGCGATGTTTGCTCTCCTCCTTCGCCTTCTTCTTCTTCTCCCCACCATTGTCGCTTTGCCTCACGTTTTCTTCCTATTTTCCTATCATCTCCCTCGCCTTCCATTCAGACACAGAGAGAGGGAGAGAGAGGGAGAGAGAGACTGTTGAAGCTCCTTCAAATGGCAGTCATCCCTTCTATAAACTCTATATTTACTCGTGGGTTGTTATCCAATTTACCTTAAATCAAGAGATTCACAAAAAAAAAAAAACCTTGTACATCTTAACAAAATGGCCCTCAAAATATAAACATATTAACAAATAGACCACGCCACGAACCAAATCGGGCTTTACGGGTCAGTTCGGTTTTCTTTTAAATCGATTTTGGATTGGTTTCCATTTTGAAATTTGATTATGGTTCTCAGATTGGTTTTTTACTTCGCCTAATTTTAATGTATTTATGTATTCATTTATTTTTAGTCTTTAAAAAATTAACAGTGCAGTCTCAGTCTGGTCTGGTTCAGCGATGAATTAGAGCCATAACCATAAACTATAGTGAGCATCATCCTTCTTCCTTTCAAAGATTTCTAATTTTGGCTAGTTAAATATTACAATAATTAATGAGCAATATGTAGATGTCACATGGGGACACAATTTTAATAAAAATAATATTAGACTTAATTTATATTCTGATGTATGAAATTTTAATGACTGTAATAAATATTATAAATAATTATTTAAATTATAATATATTAAAAATAATTTAATTAGACCAATTAAAATTCGGACACGTCATAAAGTAAGTTAATCAAGTATACTAAGAAAATAAATCTAATATTACTCTTTTAATAATTTTTATCTCACCAACTTTGGACATTATTGATAAGAATGTAAGTTAAGAGAGTAGTATACTCTTAAAATGAAATTGTAGAATGTATGAATTTTACAAATAATGGCATAACCAATCGTTGAAAAACATTGAAATTAAGGTGGGTAAAATTGGACCGACATTGCTGAATAAATCAGAACTGTTGGTTTTAGTCTCGCTCCGGTCTCGATTTTTAAAAATTGTGATTTATGATCAGGTTCTGATACTTGAAGGTAAAAAAATCGTGAAACTGAAATCGAATCTCAGGTAAAAAGATAAAATCAAACTCAAAATTAAATAAAACCTGACATAAACGTAAAAGTTGATTCCAAACCTAATTTAGTCTCCTAAAATTAAACTCAAATATAATAAAAATATATATTATTATTTTGTAAATATATAATAGAATAAGTACTAGACTAGAGGTGGCAAACGAGCTAGCCAGCTCGAGCCCGAAAATCAGGCTCATGGGCTCGAGCGAGCGAGCTGAGCTCGCCATCTCGATATCGAGCCCGCTTGGAAGCTCGAGCTCGAACGTCGGTCGTCCGCCTGCGACGTCGAGCCGAGGGAGAAGAAGGTCGATGTTCGGGAGTAGGTAAATTTCCGGGATTGTGGCCGAACGTCACCGCTGTCGCCGCTCGCCCACTGCCGTCGGTCGCCTTCCGTCGTCGGTCGCTTCTGTCGTCGATGATGCCACTTCGGGTCTCTGACAGGCGATTGGAGTCAGAATCGGGAAATACCAACCCCAAATCTCGGCCATGGCCGGTTCTTCCAACGCCTATTAGGAGGTTAGATTTTGTGTATTAAGGTTATATTCAAACTCTCGAGATATTGCATCTTGTATATTCTTTCTGTTGATTGCATTTTACGGGATGAACAAGCAAAAAGAGTGGATAGAACATATGAATGTTATGCTATGAAGAAGAGCCATCTTTTTTGACTTTACCCATCTCAGAAACATACCCGGTTCAGTATTTTCGAGATCAAGCTCCCCCGGCTGCACGATTTAGCAAAAGCAGGGTATAGAAACAGTGTAGGAGAGAGAAGACACCAATGGGCTTATCCTTTTCCACACCCAGAGCACAAACAGGAATAACGTTGTCAATGTTATTATTCCAGACATTTGAATTTGTCAATAGCTTTCTAGTTTCTTGGAGTGAAAATGATGAACTTCTCCTCAAATCTGGACTACCTTTAACCAAGAGAGAGAGGGAGATAGAGAGAGAGAGAGAGAGAGATCAAATCCTTGTTTTTCTGATAGCCGTTTCCGGTATTAAAAGAGGATACACAAAAAAGTCAACTAGAAAACAGCTTAAAACCCAAACTAATCAGATTACTAAAAATAGATCAATGAATCCTCCAACAATTACTCTATGGCAGAAGCTGTATAGAGGAATGTAAGTAAATGGAGTTTCAGAGATTAGATAAGCAAATAACTTTGTTTTAAATATTGAACTCATCTATATTTTTGATGCGTCGGCTATGACATGGCTCAAAGCACTTGCCGTCTTTGAACCGGACGGCCGACCCAGATGGCGGTTGATGAAATCTCCGGCCGACATTAGCTTACCCAAATCGACATTAGTGTTCACCCCAAGCCCGTTAAGCATGTAAACGACATCCTCGGTTGCAACGTTTCCAGAAGCTCCTTTGGCGTACGGGCACCCGCCTAAACCGGACACCGACGAATCCACTGTGCTTATTCCCATCTGTGCACAAATTCGGGTTGAAAACAATTCATTCCTAAATTGTAAACAAGTCCAACTTTTAAAATACTTGGAGAACTAAATCAACAAAACAGTCTCTGTGAAAATAATCTCATTCTTGAGAAGTTAAGTAGTCCAAAAGATGGCTAGAATTCTAGTTTCTATATTAGTTTTGGATGATCTCTCGCTGTCAGCATTGGCTTGGTTCGATAATTTATGATGCGGGACCAAATTAAAAAAAAAATTGACAAAATGAGCTTAAATTTATAGCAGAGAGAGTGAGCTTGCCTGGAGGGAAATGAGAATATTAGGAAGAGATTGGCCATAAGTGTCATGGAAGTGGACTGCAAGCTTTTCTCGAGGAACCACAGCCATCACGGCTTCGAGCATCGGAATGACAGACCCTGCACCGAAAAAAATCCGGAGCTATAAATATTGTAAACACCGCAAAATTTTACTGTATAAAATATCGTCTCAATTTTTTGCATTTGTTGACTAGTCGCCAGCGAATTTTTGACAAGTAATTTGTCGTGTTTCGCCACACGTAACATTTGATTCTCGGTCAAAGATTTTAAAATTCGGGCGAACCGTTATCCGATTGAATTTATATATAATATAAGAACAAAACCGGCATAAAAATTATAAAGTAAGACAAATGACTGAAAATGCGTATGTTCGTATGATTGTGACATAGCCATCTCGATCATAAAGGATATGCGATAAAACAGATTATTCTTTGGAAGGTATAAACTTGAATCGAAAGCATATCAAAGAGGTCAAGAGTGGAGAATTTACCGGGAGTGGCAACCCCAATCGTATCGCCAAGTGAAATTTCAAAGCAGCCGATATCGTGAAGTGCTTTCGACACGTAAGCAACTTTCTCCGGTGGAATCGATCCTTCAACTGGGCAACCAACCACACACGAGACGTACCTAAGGATTTTCAAAGCAAATTATTTAACGAATTATTGTATGAACATGGGTCTAACGCTTCTACACATTTTAATTTTTGTTCTATCCGACTGAAGAAAAAACATCACTGCATCTCTAGTTATGAAGAATCTCTTCTCTGATATTTGATTGCATCAGAGAATTCTTCAAATGGTCAGATTCGAGTTCTCCAATCGGTTTAACTAAGTAGTGACTACATATAGACGATCTCATGATCAATTTATTGATTCAAAATTTTGTGAAACACCTAAAGAATGTGTTAAGACCCTCCCCCACTCCTGCAGTATCATTCGAGGGCGCTTCACTCTGACCTTCTCTCGGTCAACTCTCTTTCCAGTTCAGAACCTTCGGGCAGGGAGGAATCGTAACAAAGAGTGGCTCATTGGCTCATTCCACTCAGCAACAGGATTCGGTCCCCAATAATTTTACCTTGTGGGATTCGAAACCTGCCCGAGAATTCTGACCGGGGAGAGAGCTGACCAGGAGAAGGCCCGAGTGAAGCGCCTCCGAGTGTAAGTGCAAGAGTGGGGAGGGTCGTAACAGAATGTCAATGGCTGCCATGATACTGAAAAATGCCAACTGATCCATACAGAAAAAACTTCAAAATAGGGATCTTAATGAAAACATACCCTCGAACGGGGATAGAAAGCTTTTTAGCAGCATTGGTAACGGCTCGATATCGAGCAAGACTCTCTTCGATATTACAATTGATATTTGATTTAGAAAATGCCTCAGAAGCAGATGCAAAAATTGCTACAACCTTTGCACCAGCTGCAATGGCAGCTTCAAAACCCTAAAACAAGGTTATATTATGAGACTAATATATTGATAGTTGTACTTTCATGCAAATTACCAAAGATTTATACCTTCAAATTAGGAGTTAGAACAGGTAACATAGCTCCTTCAAGATTACAAACTGCTTCCATCACTGCTTTTGCATCTGCTAGCTACAAAAATATGTTAATCAAATATCAAAAGATTGAGTCTTAGTTCGCTCTAAACTATGAGAAATTTCTAATAACACCACAAAAACCAGGAAAAAAGCCTTGAGCACATTATACATAAGAATAATCTCAAAATACCAGTTATAAAATGCGACTGAACTATTCATTTGAAATGATTTATTATGGAAGTTTAAGGCGAATCAAGAAGGTCGAGGGACCAATTTAACTTTTATAACTCAATGTTAAGATGTTACTAAATTGAAGGGTAGTACCTGAGGAATCCATTTCGGGGATACAAAACTTGTAGCCTCGACTACTGACAATCCCGATGCTATTAATCTACGAATCAACTCGATTTTCACAGGTGTAGGCACAATATTCTTCTCGTTTTGTAGTCCATCTCTCGGACCAACTTCAACGATTTTCACAAACTTGGGTATGCCTTTCAAGAACTGCAGGAGCCAGTCAAATAACAAAGAGACCAACTTGAACAACATGATTCAAGACCAAAAAACATGTTGATGTAATACTGGTATGGTTCGGTCGATAAATCACCTTATTTGCCGCACTTTTTATAGCATTGTTGACATATTTTGTATCGGGTTGATTATCGGAGAAAGATTGTGAACCAAAAGCATTTCCGAATGTCAGATGGTTTCTGCATATGTTAAGAGTTTTGTTTTGAGACATGTCTCCTGTGTGTTTTCTCCATGGATACGCCTCCAAACCATACAATTCAAAATCATCACTGCAAAAGAGCCATCAAATATCGAGCTAATTATACAAGATAACCATAAAAAACAACTAATCTAATTTTATCCCATGCAGCATAGTTAAGGTGAAACGTAATAGAAAATAATTATAAGAAAGAGAATTCTCTGAGGGAGTGGAATGTCGGTCTGAATCTCTCAACAATAAAGTCTCTCCTGTCGACATACAGGAAAACTCTGTCCAATTCTTCCA
Source organism: Begonia fuchsioides (assembly GCA_003255005.1). Taxonomy (NCBI): domain Eukaryota; kingdom Viridiplantae; phylum Streptophyta; class Magnoliopsida; order Cucurbitales; family Begoniaceae; genus Begonia; species Begonia fuchsioides. The sequence continues at coordinate 57,172 of QAOC01032784.1, forward strand.
GGGACTGGAGAATCGTTTCAAGATCACACAGATAACTAAGCACAAATATAAGGTCATTATGTAAACTCTCACTAACTTGCAACAGTTGGATGAGCTACAACTTCTTCCTTCGATCAAGCGTTTTCCCATTCCGCTGTCATCGCCACTAGGTCGAAAAGCACTGGACGAATAGTGTTGAATTTGATCGATAGTTCTCATGCTCGGTAGCTTATCAAGACTGAGTGGCTGCTCCAAACTTGACATGATTGAAGCAGATGCTTAAATAGGAACTGAATATAAATACGACAATAAGATATCGCCGATCAAAACTTATTTGATTAAAAAAATTATGTTAGAATAGCAGACATTCCAGCATCATAGAGCTGACAGTGTGCACATGATAAGGAGTTTCTCTAAATTTAAGGGTATGATCCCAATTAAGCAATGCAGAATTGACAAGAAATTAAAATTGAAAAAAAAAAGAACAACCTAAACAATAGCAAAACAGAGTTCTCATCCAAACAACTTTCAAGAACCAAAAACAACGTAAAAAAACTCTATACGAAGCATTGAATCGAAAATCCAAAAAAGCTACGATTGTCCATTAAGAAACAACGCAGTTAAAAAGAGGTAGAATTCGAATAAACCTGGAGAGAAAAAGACGGGGAGAAAAACCTAGCTTTGCGGCAATAAGAAAGCCCAGAAATTAGGGGTTCAATAATCAGGAACAATCGCAAAAACTTTTAACAACTTTCCCCAAAAGAGTTTAAGGAACACGCAGGCCAACAAACTCCAATTAACAGTCCTTCCCTGTTGGTCGAAGAATGGAAAGGGTGACGATGGCTTAAAGGTTTCAACTTTATATAATTTCTCTTCGAAAAATACGAAAATTACTTGTTCATATGGTGGGTGGCTTTCCTTGTCCGCTCCAAGAACACTGAAGCCCAACCAGAAACCAGAGAAATCGTAGAGAGAGAAAGAGCAGGAGAGAGAGAGGGTGGTAGTTTTCAGTTGAAGGTTGAGCCTTTTATACGTAGTTGTAGTTGACCAACCTAGTTTCATAGACTCGGCGGGAAACCTAATTAACAACTAATTAGTTATTGCCTAATCTAATCAATTTTGTTTCAACGAGTAATTAATTAACATTAAATATTTTAAAATTTTAAAATAATTCATTTTTAGCATTTTTCGATTTAAATAAAATCAATTTTGGCATCTTTTAATTTTTATTGGAAATAAATTTGTTTACGTTTTCCAATTTTAAATTACCTTGAATTTTCGGTTGAATTAAAATACATTAATATTAAATCAAAATGTAAGTTGAAGTCAAATAGTGATTTATATATTTAATATATTAATTAATTTTTTATAATTTACCATTTTAATTATATATTTAATAGATAACATATTTGAAAGAGTCGATCGAACGGATCAAACCACTCTTAATCGAGACAGTTTATATCGATCTCATAACTCGGGAACGTGCCTCTTGCTTTCAACTCGTCTCTCTCACTTGTCTTCTTCATCAATCTCGGGATCGTGTTCTTAGTTTCAACACTTGCAATTTGCGCATCAATCTCGGGATGAAAAGATTGATTTCTTCTTCTCTGTCTATGAATACTACATGATTTTTCTCGATTTTTCGTTATATTCAGTTGTAACTTGATTTCTTATCGATGAATTTTTATCTATTTTATTCGTGTTTTAAGAGTTTTCCATACGTAAATATCGGTGTTTCTAAACCCTATATCCTAACCCCTAAACAACGAAATTTGTCTTTTCAACGCTAAGGATGGTGAGTTGAAAAGTCAACATTGAAGACCCGAGAAAGTCAGTGGGGCTCGATTTAAGTGGACCGGGTTGGCCCGGATTGGTCCACTTGGGAGAGTGATTAAAAACGACGAACAAAGATTCCATATTCTCCGCCTGTATTTATGCTCGAAATGTCTTGGATTTGGACACAAAGTTCACATTCTACTTAGTCAACCCAGTCCCTGCCTATGTAAACGTAGACTTGTTGGAGTCCCAATTCTCAAGTTGACCAAAGATTATTGAATAATTAATTTAAAAAATTTATTTATTTATTTATTTATTTATTAAATTAGGAAAACCGAAAACCAAACCTATAATCCGATAACTGAGTATTAAACAAATAATAAGCATGAATACAATTTGAATGTTATTTAAAAAGACAAAACCAAACCAACTCCTCAAACCAAAATTTTGGTTATCCAAAACAAAATCGTTTAAGTAAAAACCAAACCTATCTTGTGCGAATAACTCGACCTTGTTTCGAGCAAGAACCTCCCCTAATTTAAGTGCTGGTTTTATATTCAAACTCGTTCAAACGAATCGTCAACCGAAACATATAACTTTTCTCTCATCTTTTCCTCAGTTCCGGGGTCGGAATAAAGTCTCTCGAGATTATGCAATCTGAGCTACAAATTTTGGTATTAACGGTTAAAATTTAAGTGAGTCTATATATATATATATATANTTTATTATTAAAAAAGTAATAATTTATAATTTTAAATAATAAAATAATTACATTGAATACTTTAAAATTTAAAAATCATCAATAAAATTTAAACTTTACCATAATTACAATGAACACTTCATCATGGTGTTTTACTAAGTTTATGATGTCTGTTAATTTAATTAAGTATTACGTCAATTTAATGATTTATCAAAAAAAAATATTAATAAATTTGCAATTTTCTTTAAGTAATTTAATCTCGTAAAAAATAAAAATTTTCATAAATTTAAAATATATTTAAAAATATTTTATTATAATTTATTAATAAAATATATTACTTTAGTGTTAATCAATAATTTTTAAAGTTTAAGATAACTGTCGCACTTATTTCATAAATTATGTGATAGATTACTATTTACCTTGTTTTTAAATGTACACACAGAAGTATAAATTATAAATATATTATTTAAATAAATTAATTGTTCTGTAAAAAAATTAATTATAGAAGAAGAATGACACTAAAAGTAGTAGAGTTAATGACTCGTAAAGTTGGAAAGAAATATATAAGAAATCAAATTGAAGAAAGTGTAGTACTTCTTGAGAAATGTTTACCACGTGGCAATTTTTTAGTGGATAGTTACCATTTGATTGAAGGCTTGACCACACAGGAACGCCTCACTCTTCTTATTACTTACCCCCTCTCTCTCCTCTAGAGTAGGTAAAAAGCTCTCTCTCTCACCTCTCTCTCTGTGATAGCTGAATTACCACGACAACCACTGATGCACTTTCTCTCTACCTAAGCCAATGCCCTCCCAAAAAAGTATTGTGCAAAATTCTGTAAATTTTCCGAGAATTTGTTTGAGGTTGAGATTCTCTCCATGTTTTCCAATCCGCAACTCTCTGTTTATTCAATTTTATGTTGAGAAATTGAGGAGAGATTAGGGGTGTTGCTTTACTATTCGTTGAATCTGAGCTCTCAGCAGCAGGAATCGTTTGCTCTTGCTTCAGATCTCGTTGAATCTTTGATTTAGTTCTTCCTCTTGGCTGATCTTCGGGATTGAGTGTGCGAGAATCGTTGTGGTGGATTGGACGCAATGTGGAGACTGAGGAGATGCTTCCTAGCTTGAAATGCTTGGCATTTTGAGTTATTTTAGTGGGTTGGATCGAGTGCTTTATCAATGAACGAGTTCAAGTGTTTTTAGAGAGAAATGTCGGCTTTTGACCGTCCTAGAGCTGGGACTTCGAATGCGGTATGGCTAGACTGTTTGACTATATTGGGATAACTTGTTTTATCATCTCGCTTTTATGTGAATTTCCATAAAAAAACTTGACTTATTTGGATGATCTAGGTGGAATTTCTAAATTGGTGCATTCTGAATCTCAATTTATGATAAGATCCTATCGATGCGTTATAATTTCGTTATTTTGTTTCATGCTCGCTTGCTTTAAAAATGGATAACGGCAATTTATTGGTAAAAAAACTGTTCATTTTTGTTCTCCCTCTGAGCAGCAGCCACATTCCATTTCAGGCTTAGTTTAAGGGCAATTTTGAATAGTCCTGCTCTAATATTTTTTCAGAAGTGATCAGAACTAGGGTCAGCTGTAATATCACGAAAGAAGGTGAACTAAAAAAAAATTCTCTAGACATGAAGAGTTTTTTTTTTGCCAAGAACAAAAATTTATAACATGTATCATTACCCAAGCAAAGAAGGTTCGAGCAGAAATATCTAATAAATTGAGCAAAAATGCTAACTATTTTGCTGACCATGAATACTATTGCTGACTGTAAAAGCTTAAAAGACATGTGTTACGTTGTTTGGCATCTCAACCTGACCAACACATGATTTAGGACAAGATTGAGCTGTTAAGTCATTTAAGTGTGTTCTTCTGATGATATGTACAAGGACGAACAACTTGTTTCTTTTAATTTCACTGCATGAGTGATTATCAGAGTTTTCTCTTTTAGGGAAACACGTTTGACACACAGTTTCAGTGCAAAGGCTTAGGATAATTTTCATCTAAGTTCTTGCATTTTAGTCATATTTTTGGATGCCATACGAGCCAAAATCTCTACCAGTATCAGTTCATGAAATTTCTAGCAGCAATAAAAATTCGTACTAAGAGAGTAAGTGCGTACAAAATGTGGTGTATCTAATGAAATTAATAACAAACTGTTATTTAGCCAAATCTTATGTCATGTAATAATCAATCTTCTATATCATTTGGGCTTCATTATCTCCTTTGCTTGGGCATTATATGCACTTGGATTTGATTTAGCAGTATGAAAGTAGTTATGGCAGTATGTTTATGACTGACTTTTTTTCTTCTAATATTCTTTTCAGGTGTTCAAGAGTGGGCCACTTTTCATATCTTCAAAAGGTTAGTTAAAATAGAACAGCTCTTTTTCAAAGAAGTAGTAATAGCAGTGTGGTTTCCATTTACTAAATATTCAATCTAAAGTAATGAATAATTGTAAAATAAGTTGTTGAATCTACAAATGAAGTTCATTCAAATAAATTGGAAACATCTAAGTCTGAGCTAAAAGGGTAGTATAGTATTCTTGGACACAATTGACCATCTATCAATCTATTCTTGTATAACTGCAAAACGATTCTCTGCCTAGCTTGACACTGCATCTGGACTGCCTTTTGACCATTCTCTTCCATAGACACAGAGCTCTGCACCATAGCTTAGAACATACCTCAAGGAAACAATGGCCTCCGCAACCCAAAATTTTCGGAGAGACATCTTTCCCCCCAATGATGCACTATCCTTCTCTCACATATTCGTCAGCAAGCTATCGGAGTTCAACTTATTTAACAGAAATTTGAATCAAGATCTTTGTATCGTCTCAATCATTTGCAGCTCATGGGTTGATGTGCTTTTATGATGGAGTCATGAATTACCTCTCGGGAGACCTTTCTTTTTCAAACTCAATCTCTCTTTTTAATAGAAAGTGAAATGATAACCACATTAATCGTTCCATGCTTGTCCATTATTAACTCAAGCGGTTAAAATAAATGTATCTTTGTAAATAGGTCTAATGGATTTAAATGCTTCAAACTCATGCAGGAATCGGCTGGAAGTCTTGGAAGAAACGCTGGTTTATCTTGACGCGCACTTCATTGGTTTTCTTTAAAAATGATCCTGTGAGTACTAATTAATGTCATTTCTCGGTTCAGTTTTTAATGTGTATAAAAGATCTGTTTTAACAGACGTAAAAGGTTTATTTTAAACTTTTCTTAATGTGAAGACTTGTTTTATTTAAAATGTTTCTACTTTCATGATATTGTTGTTTGTCACTCGAACAAGATATATTTTTCTATTAAGAATGAATTTCACATTTTTCTATATGAAAATCAATGGCACAAGCATCTTCATTATGTATTGATATGGCACCAAAGAGGATTACAAACTCACCCATCAAAGTACAATCATTGCACTTGGTATATGGTAAAAACTAATATTTTTTTATGTCTCCAATTTTAAGTTCTTGATAAAATCTCCTTCCTCTTCTGATGTCCCACAACACACCCCATGTTTCTACTACTCATGAAACATCCAATTTGCAGCCTTTAATGTATCAGGAAACAATAATCATCCTCATAAGATTCTTTGCAACTCATTTCTCGTAAATGGAGAAGCTTTTATTTCCTTGGTTAATATTAAAAAGTACGATTTTGCTGAAGATATTTTGCTTAAGATAATAATTGTGTAAAGTATAACGAAAGAGAAAGATGATAATATTTTGTTGCAAGCGCCATATTACCAATTCCTTTTTTATTGATAGTGTCAATAACCATGAAAGGTTTGGCTAGAATGGGAGAGAATATGCAATGCATAATCAAAGGAGGAAATATGAATATTTGTTGAAGTAGTTTTTGTTCTGGTAAAAATATGTTTAGGATTGGGATTGAGATTATTTGTGCTTTGTGCTATAATATTTAATTTTGTCACAACTGCCTACTATGTGACACTTCACTCGGCCTTCATGCCAATAAGAACCGTCCATCAATCAGAAACCCTCCACCGATAAGCACCCTCATTAGAAGAGTTGTGACATGTACGAAGATTTACCTCTGACAATAGAGTTCGGTCTCAAATAAATTCACCATGTAGGGATTCGAATCTTGCACTCCTACCTTGTGAAGAGAAGTCATTTAACCAAGTGTGTCTTAAATCACATTAGTTAAAAGAGCTTCTATCCACAAGGTAAAGTGTAGGGTTTAAATCTTCATTGGTAAAATTATTGGAGATAAGACGTTGTTGTTAGAGGGGAACTCCCTCCGTATTATAACTATTTGGTCAAGAGTTCTGAGTGACGAAGAGACCCGTTGCTAGTCAATTGAAATACTCCAAATGAAGTGTGGATGGGAAGTTGTAACAAATTTCTTGTGGTGAATTGAGTTCATTGTGCAAGTATTTTAGGAAGTATATGATGCAAATGTATTCAAAGTGATTTTAATATTTTAGAAGTAATTTAGGTATTGTGATCATGTTTACTTTTTCATAAATAGTGGAATTAGGCATCTTCAACATTATATTTTGAATATTAATGAGAACTCTTGAAGAGTGTCTTTCCTTCCAAGCAATAGCTCGTAATCGCCGAACCAGCTAGCTGTCACACTATGAAGTTTATTTTCTATTTTATCATTTTATTATTTTATGTGAGGATTGAGTCCATTTGGTACTCATCAATGGTATTAGAGTCATTCCAATCCCAAACTGAAAACGACGGAGACTATCCTAGCAAGACTTGATATATTAAGAGTTATTTTAATATTATTAATTATAAAATTAGGGGAGTAATTTATGTATTATGATTATGTTTACTTTTCTATATATAGTGGCATTTAGGTATGTTAAACACTATCTTGAAGAGTGTCTACTCTTCTCTTCCGAGCAATATGTGGTCGCCGAAAAGCTTAACTGTAGGATCATAGAAATTATTGCTGTTTTATAGCTTTGTTATTGCTCATTAGGAATGGGTCCATTTGATGCTCGTCACTATCATCTTTGGTTGGTTTTTTCTAGTGGAAAAGGAAGGTAACAACTTGGTTTGTATTTGCCTTTTAATTGAGTAGGGAGGGACCTTATCCTTCCTTTTATGCATTTTTATTCTTTAGTGCAATTTTTCCTTATAAATAAAATAAAATAAACACACATAGGTGCACTCACAAGGAATATGGGTTTTTGGTGAGGAATCTTTGATGAGGTGTACATATTAGATCATTTTTGAGTAAGTTTTTTGGCAGGATAAAGCTGAAGTGATTACTCTATGTTAAAAAAACTGGAAGAACTTGCAATGTTTTTCTAGCGCTTGTTCCCTTAATTTTTGGACGAAGGTTGTTTTGATAACTGATAGGCATATGAAGATTGTGCTACTATTTTCCTCAGTCCTTACCCATTCATCAATGATGTTGTAGGGAGAAAAATTACATCTATTTTATTTATTTGGCAGAATGCACTTCCTCAAAAAGGAGGCGAAGTAAATCTGACTTTAGGAGGCATTGACTTAAACAATTCTGGCAGGTAAGGAAAGCAAACATCCGCGCCAGTGGTCATTAATTTTTACTAATTACTTATTCACCTGATACACATGCTACAGTGTTGTTCTTAGAGAAGATAAAAAACTATTGACTGTTCTGTTTCCGGATGGACGTGATGGAAGGGCATTTACTCTAAAGGTGATTTATTTTTTAGGACATATTGTTGTTAAAATTATCTCTTTTCGATACTAACCTATTTAGTTTCTGGTTTGTTTGGTTTGAAAAATAGGCAGAGACTTTGGAGGATTTGTTTGAATGGAAAACAGCTCTAGAGCAAGCTCTTGCTCAGGCGCCAAGTGCTGCCCTTGTCATTGGACATAATGGGATTTTTCGCAATGACACAAATGAACAAATTGATGGATCTTTCAATCCCTGTCAGTTTTTCTTTTTTCAATTCAATAAAAATATTGATTTTTTTTAATTCAACTGTATTATTTTAAGAAGCTTTCAACTGTATTATTACTCAATTTATTTTTTTGCTAGGCATGGATGGCTTTACTTATTACTTAAATCTTCTGTTTTCCATTTTTTTTCCTACAGGGAGGGATAAACATCCTGTCAAGTCTTTAGTTGTTGGAAGACCTATTTTACTGGCATTGGAAGATATTGATGGTGGGCCATCTTTCCTTGAGAAAGCTCTTCGATTTCTCGAGACGTTTGGTAAGAGGTTTATACAATTGATCATTTTGTTTATGAGGTCATATTTTTTCTCTTTATTCTGTATTTCATAGATGATTTTTCGTACTTATTTATGGGAGAGGCATTTGTCTTTTTGGATCTTGTTTAGTATTGTAATAAATAAGTTTTCCGTTCAACAATTATGAGTGAAAAGGATTTGGCGATGCATTTATATTCTTATCAGAGAAAATAAAAGAAAAGGCTTTTTTCCTGCTTTCGGCAGTGAAGATAAATTAATGGTCTTTGTGCCAATGTCATGTATGGTCGGTTGAGTTTGTCCATTTTTGTAGGTCCATGTTGATAAAACTTCTTAATGAAACTGTCTGAAGTTGCTGCAGATTAGTTAAAATATTTCCCCCTTTTTAACATCTAATAATTTTAAAGTCAGTAACATCTCCCAGTATGATAGTTGTACAGTTTAGTTTGGGTATTTGATTTTCTAAAGATCAGCTTGCCAAACTCTTGAAAGGTTTAACTAGTTTTTATGGAAATACTATCATATATGATTTTTTGTTGGATGTAAGGTTATATACCATTTGTGCTAATAAAGGTATTTAAAAGAAAGATAACAAAGAAAATTTACCTTTCTTTGACATAATATCCTCACGATGACATATAGCTCTATCTTGTCAACATAGATTATAACAAATGTTTAAGAATATCCTCATTCAGAGTGTCTATAAATGAGAAAAAATGATTCCCTTTACGTGCTTAGTCGAAAATTGAAATTATTTATCAAAGCATAGGATTTCTTGTTACAAATTAGCTCTCATTTTTGTGAACAGGAACCAAGGTAGAAGGTATTCTCCGCCAGTCTGCTGATGTAGAAGAGGTTGATCGTAGAGTTCAAGATTATGAACAAGGTACAATCTTATCTTTTATTTTAGATCAATAAAAAAGTAAATTGGTGAAACCAAATTTACAAAGTTAGAGAAAAAATATACTCTTGGAGTCTCCTTATTATAACAAAAGTTTATTGCTTCCTGTCAAGTTATGAAAGATTTGGTTATTGTGTATTTAATTTATACTTTTGATGATGTTGCACGGCAACATGATTTAAAATTGGGCTTGTTTGTTGTTATCGTATAGGTAAGACAGAATTTGGTCCTGACGAGGATGCTCATGTAGTTGGTGATTGTATCAAGGTACTTCACTCACTTTTTGTGCATGTAATGCGATAGGACATGGTAATTGGTAAACTGTTGTCTGATTTCCATTTTATGCAGCATGTATTGAGAGAACTTCCATCTTCTCCAGTCCCAGCATCCTGCTGCACTGCTTTGCTTGAAGCTTACAGTAAGTTTCTTAGTTCCTGAGGCAATACTTGATTTCAATTGATATGTTTATGGGTTTGGCTGATCATGCCATCTTTTTAGCCATCTTAGTTTAATGGTTTTTTTTAAGTTCTTAATTTTAACACTGATTTTAAAAGGAAAGAATGACCAATATGCAGATAATCAAGTGATCAATTTGGTTGTAAAATGCAGATTTTATTATTGAGTTTTTAAAAATTATTAGAACTTGTTAATATTTTGTGCTGAATGCTTGAGATGCTGGATTTTTTTATAGAAACTTGTTAGATCATGATGCGAAATAAATCCTTCTACTTCAATTTGAACCTGCAAGAAACAAAATGATCCAACTTCCGGAAATTACCACAGAAATTAGACGAGAAATGATAGTGTGTCATTCATCAAAATATGCATCCCGTTCAATATGTAAAACTCTCTTATTTATACTACTAGCTGGCTCCTCTTTCACGCTTTGTTGCTGCCCAGGATATAACCACCTCCCGCTCCACTATGCTGCAAACCGTTGAAGATTTCTCTTTCTCCTGTAGAATTTACCAAAACGCCCTTGCTCGGTTATGTTTGTATCATCAGATCACTGATCTTAAAGACTCGAAGGAAGAAAAAGAAGAGATTCAGCATATGGGTTGGCTAAAAATACCTAAAAAAATATTGAAGATATATTTTTTAAGTATAGGCTCTTTTCTCTCTCATTGTAATGTTCTATCCAATTTTAGCTACTGATTCTTTGATTCGTTGGTTAAGAAAATGATAGAAAGGAAGCTCAGATTAATGGAATGCGCTCTGCAATATTGGACACTTTTCCTGAACCAAATCGGCATTTGTTACAAAGGTCAGCTTTGGATTAGATTGAATGTATGTTCATGTCATTCTACTGGATGGGAATAAAATTATGACATGTGGAAACCAAAAGTTTTTAAGTGATCCATTCAACTTGTTATAGATTGAAGTTTGTTTTCTTTATTAAGGAATAGATGCCGATACTGATTGGGAAGCCAACTCCAAGTTAATTGCTTCATGAACTTTTCTCAAGTCTCAAAATTAAGGACAATTTATTTTCACGTAATAGATATTCAACTGTTATTGTTTATTGTTTTTGGCAGGGTATTGAAGATGTTGCATACAATAGCTTCTCATGCTCAGGAAAATAGAATGAACTCTTCTGCTGTGGCTGCTTGCATGGCACCATTGCTCTTACGCCCTTTATTAGCTGGTGAATGCGAGTTCGAAGATGATTTTGATGTCACTGGGGACGATTCTGCTCAGCTGCTTGCTGCTGCGAATGCAGCAAATAATGCTCAAGCTATTGTCACAATTCTTTTAGAGGAGTTCTCCAACATTTTTGATGTAAGATACTGTCTGACAATGATGTTCTTTTTTAGGATTTCTTTTGCAATATCGCTCTTAGAGGCTGATGCATGCATGTTGCATTATATTCTTATCAATGTTGTGAACTTGAAAAACATCCTGACTCTCACATGATGTTCTAAAAACCCCTTCGTAAAGGCTGCAGAGTCACTTTCACATTAACTTAGTCGGGGCCAACTTACAAAATGAGTTTTAGTTTTTGAAATTATTGAGTTAAAACACGCAAATGAGTTCCTTGTCCCAAACTCCTTGCCTAATCCACTATCATAGGGTTCTTATGTGATGATGCAGTCAATCAGGGAAAGAGGTGCATCTATAATGTACTGCAGGTTATTACGGTTTCAGTTTCCTTAGTGCATATTCTCTTAGCTTTCATAATTCTATAATACAGAATCATTCATGAGTAGAACAATCATATGCAGTAAGTTTCCATAGCAATTATGACCAAGAAATGTTCCCTTGTACGTTTTTATTGTGTATTTAGTATTTGCACTAGGAATGGTCAGATTTCTAAGCTTAATATTCACATACTTCCACTGTTTAGCTAACTTTATATAGCTCAACAAGCCTTTTATCTATCGGTAGTTTCAAGGGCTGTCTTAATTTGGGTGTGTAAGAGCTGAAGTGCTTAACTTTTCCATAAAGGTACTTAAAATCCACAAGTTAAGCTGAATACTACGATATAATTACCCTATTTAAAGAAGCATTGTCAATTTAGCTGATTTATGCCGGAAACCACCCTTGCACCAGCTGAGTTTCAAGTTATATCGACGTTGTGTGTATTAAAATGGAGTTCTTGATCTCTTTCGTAGATCTTGTTGGTGGTATGTGTATTTCCAGATCATTTGAATTTTGTACTAGTTGATATATTACCTTCCATTATTTATGATTACTTGTTTTTTTGATTCCATATAGATTTTGATGTACGCTTACTGAGTAACTTGTTAGTATTAACACTGCTTCTAATTTTATTTGGTTTGTTGGTTCAGGATGAGAATCTACACAGATGCTCCATTTCAGCTGATTCACGGCTTGAAAACAGTAGAAGTGAAGATTCTAGTGATGATGACAATATGGATTTGAAAGACAACGGTTACCACGATGCCGAAAATGAGGTCAATCAAGAGACAGATGATGATCGTGAACGTGTACTCAGTGGGAAGCTTAGTGAAAGCAGTGGTTCTGTTGGGAGTGATCTCTATGACTACAAGGTTCTTTCTCTCTCATAGACAGCATGTATGTATATGATTCATGCGTGCTTCCAAGCATGTATACAAAGCATATCAATATAAACTGAAAAAGGAGAGCGGGATCTGTAATACGTAGCTTTTCAAACTGTCAAATCAATTCTCCAAAACATGATATTGGTTTGTTGCTTATGATAGCATAACCTGATATGCAATAGCTTCAATAAGAAGGTTCTGCTTTGACCATTTTAACAACATTTCATCTCTTGCTAGAATTGTCTTATCCTTTTAGTAAGGTAACAGAGGGGTAGATATCACTCTTTCTTAAGGTTGTGGATATTTCATTGTCAATCTTATATGTTTTCAATATGTATCTAAAAGACTCAGGCTTCAAACTATCCATGCTTGTTATAATTATGTACTTATGATTTGACATGGTGTATTTTGCAGCCCTTTGATGACGTGATCGTAGGATCTTCAAGAGCTTCAGTTGGTAGTACGACTGTATGTGTTGATCCTCAAAAGATCTCTTATCCCAATGGCCAAACCAATGGTGATCAAGGAAAGCAGATGAAAGTGGATGAAAACTCAGTGAAGCAGGTGGATGGTTCTGGATCATCACCTGCTGGTGAATCTTATAGGTTGATGGGAGAAATCCTTAACTCAGCTGAGCCAGGAAAGTCTCTAATACTGTCTGCTCTTGAGCCAAGTGCTGGAAAGCCTGTGGGCAAACTTATGAGCTCTAATCATACTTCGAAACGGTCAGCCTTTTGGGGAAGGGGAACTGTGAGTTGCTACTTTATTGTTTTTCTTCATATTTATATATCTGATAATAATTTTTTCAAGAAAGAAAAGTACCTGAGTATCATATGATTCTTAGTTGCCTTTTTATGAGTATCCTTTTTGTGATTAATTAAAATGAGGTTAGATTATGAGACAACAATTTGAGCTCCAAAACTAGTGCTGTAAAAATTATGTATCCAGCCCAAGGTACTAGGTCGGACTTTTGTCTCGTCTCATTTTCTCCGGATAGTAACAAACTTTTCATTCGACTCTCATAGTGAATAGTCTATAACATTAATTGCACGGACTGCATCTATATAAATTTATGTTTTATTATGCAATGATTAGACAACTTACAATGCTTTTTGTTTCTTGTTTTTTTTAACAGCCTAGGAAGACGCCCTCAACTGAATCAGTTGATTCTTCTGGAGAAGAAGAGTAAGAAATTGACTTGCTTATGTGGACTTTTTCCAACATTGATGTATAGTATGCATTTTTTTAAAGTTTATATTCATTCTGATTTGAAATTTAAGATTATCTTTTCTATTCCATCCTTTTACAAATATAATGAACTTCTTACAGCAGCATAGTGCCAGCTTTGGTCTTTACTTATTTTTGACACACTATTTAAGTCTACAAGTTTGAAAGCATTATGATTAACAATAGTTATTTCTCGTGCTCTATCATTCTTGGTTCTTAGGATGTAAATAGTTGAAAGAAGAAGTTGTCTTATTTCCTAGTCATTTCGTTTTCTTTCAGATATGATTGCTCCATAGATATCATACTTTTTTCTAAGTTGTTGAGACTTTTCCTTTGTAAAAGATCTTCTTGTTATTGTATATATGTTTGTGGAACTCATCAATCTTGACCAATGTGCCTTTTGATGGTTCCTTACCATTTTGAAGACTGAATTCCTTAAAAATGTTATTAGGCTTGCAATCGAAAGACTCGAGTTTACAAAGAACGAGTTACAAAATAGAATTGCGAAGGAGGTGACAGTTAACACAGAACCACTGCTTTCAACAAATCAATTTATTTTTCTAACTATATTAAATATTGCTTTATTTTTTTCTGTTTGTTATCATGCATATTCAGGCTAGAGGAAATGCTATTTTACAAGCTAGCTTGGAAAGAAGAAAGCAAGCTTTGCATGAACGAAGACTAGCTCTTGAACAAGATGTACAGTTCCTGTTCATTTTCATTTGATTATACCTGCTATCTTCTGCAAAATAAAAGCTGTAATGTGCATTGATTGCCTTTTATTTCATCTCCAATAGATCAAATTTCCTGTTTTAAAAGCACTCTTTTTGGTGAGATTGTCATTAAAGATTATGACAATCTCTCTAATAGTCAGGTTAACAGGTCTGGCGTCTTTCTTTTGTTTGAATCCAAAACAAATTTATATGGAAGTCTTCACGACTGTATCATCCTAGGATTGTCAAATGAACCAGTAAGGTGATTTCAATCTTCTACCGATAGAAAAAGATACATAAATCTTTTTGAAAAAAAAATGATGTCTTAATTTATTGTTGGCATTTTCAAACCTTGTGAAATTGGAGAAGCCAATTTTTTTCTTTCTTCACCTCAGAAGTCACTATCATTCCTGGATTTAGACAATTTAATACGTTTTAACAGCTTACATCCATGTCTTTATAATTTATCTATTAGTTATTAAAATGGATCCAACAATGTTTCACTTTTATTCGTTGTTTGGAATTCCTATTTCGGCCACAAACATCATTATAAATGTTAATAATAGTGCTAGCATGAAATTGGTGTCCCTTCTAGTATTTTATTATTTAGGGTTTGTTATATTAATGCATGATGCAAATCATTTACTACTTGTAACAGTGACAAGATATTTATCTCTTTGTAAAATCTAGTCATATAGTATCATTATTTTGTGACTATCTTGCTTGTATGCTTTGTACTGCAGTTTGCACCTTCGTGCAATAACAGCATTGTTTATTGTGTTGTTTAAGCACCTTGCACGCTCTAGACACTACATGTACACATCTACAGATTGATTTCCTGTTTATACTCCAAGTTGCTTGAAGAAAATTCTTTTGGGTCGTACAAAAGTTCTCAAAAAGTGCCTGAATGTTCATGCTTTCGAAACAATGAAAGTTAAATATGCTCATATAATGCTTGGTCACTTGGTGCTAATACCTGGAACATATTTCGTTTATTGAGTTGTGAAATTTTTTACATCTGTTTTCATTACTTTGTTTTAATGAGCAACTTGTAATAGAATGTTAGCAAATAAGACTTTTTTTTAATTTCTGTGTTTTTGGTCTGCCAATCACTATATAGGTCTCAAGATTACAAGAGCAATTGCAAGCTGAAAGGGATCTCCGAGCTGCTCTGGAAGTTGGCTTGAGCATGTCATCTGGACAATTTAATAGTTCTCGTGGCATGGATTCTAAGGTTAGTAAGGATTTTTGTTAATGTGTTATTCGGCCAGTTTTATCGACACATCCTTATTCCTTGAGCTGATGTGAAGACGAGGGCTGAGCTCGAGGAAATTGCTCTTGCTGAAGCTGACGTAGCACGGCTAAAGCAAAAAGTTGGAGAACTCCACAACCAATTGAATCAGCAACGGCAAAGTCATTATGGATCCCTTTCAGATGCTTGTGATCGATATCAACATGTACAAAATCACAACTCTCAAGTGTAAGTGCAGCATCAGGTTCCTCATCTTGAAACCTATATAGCGATTGGCAGGCCAAAAAAATGCCAATCACTATATATAAGTTTCAGAGTAGGTAATTATTTAGCGTTGTTCTTTTAATTCTTTTCCTGTTGGTTTTTTCATTCATTTTTACAAAGTTATTAGAAAACACATGCAATCTAAGTTTTATCTGCAAAGCCACTTTAGATTGTTTATGTATGTTGTTTTCAGATGCATATATAATACACACACACCACATCTTTGTTCAAGTTTATATAATATTTGTATGCGTGTATGTTGAGATTTGTATGGGTCTATGTAAAGATGTCTTTAATAAAAAGAGTTTGTAAATAATATATAAATGAAAATAGTAAATCTATTACTTCATATGTATCTGCATGAAAATATGTAAATGTGTTTACTTTTTATATATTTAAATGGTTGCAAATTCCAGTGTTTTGGTTGGTGCAAGAATACGTGATTGTCTATGTTAGAGATAATAGTCAATTGACAGTATTCAGCTCTGAGAAATGAGCTTCTGTCTTTTCAAAGTATAACAAATGGGTTCAAAGTGTACATGAAGCTTGTTTTGATTGAGTTACAACAATCGCTTTTAGATCATTGTCAACCTGGATAAGAACAGCTGTATGCTTTTACTTTTCTTGATTGTATTGTATGTGTGCGATAAATTTAGATTTGAATCCCCGTGTTGGAGTTTCTTAAACCTTTATTCATATAATATATGATTTATTGAGGAACATTTGAGACTATTTTATCAGAAAGCAGTTTTTTGGTACGTTTGTGAAGTTTGAACAAAAGTTACTTCTATTTTTTTTCCTTAAATCTTTTTTCTCGATGCAGGAGATTTTTGCAGCAAGATTTTGATAAAACGCTTGCTTTTGTCAATAATGAAAGAAAACAAAGGACGGAGGTCTGTATTTATTGTTTTATTTGTACTTGTTACATTCTTGATAGTGAGAGTAAATACAAGTATATTGAAGGAACACTGCACAAAAGAAGGGAGCTACAAAAAAAAAAAACACTCCCTAAAGAAGTAATAAAAAACAAAAATAAAGTTTAAAGTCCTCAATATTAATATGTTCCTCGGGAGAAGCTATCACATTCCTCTTGTTCTTGGTACTCCAAAACATGCAATTGGTAGTTGATAAATTTTGTTAATAATTTTCGTCAATTCGGTTAACTTTATCGATTAAGAGAAATAGAAAAAACTGTAATAATTAATTTATGTTTATTTTTTAATTTTGTTAAGCTTTGTAGAATCAACAATTTATGTCAGACTGTAATTTTCTAATATTTTCATCAATATTAATTGGAAAATATGATAAATATATTGAGATACATTGTTAAAATTAAAGGATATCACACTGATAAGGTGTTTGTTCAAATTATGGTCAAGTTCATCTTGTTTGTTGACAATTTTTAATGTTCAGAGTATTCGATTCATATAGTTCAGGGTAAATTAAAATTTATCCAAATAGTTTTTTATTCGTTTGAGTGGAGCACTTTTGTTGTTTTCATTTTTTTATTTTTATGCATTAATTTATTTCACTTTACCAATAATAAAAAAAGTTAATTAATCACTTCATTAAGCATCTCTTCGAACAAAATAGCTATATTTCTACTGACATTTGTTCATATTTCCCGTCCTATTTTTTAAGTTTTTATTTAAGGAAATTGATTATTGGCTCAGGAAAGTTTACCGGGGAGTGATTGGAGAAATGTTAAAGGACAAGTATTGCCATCTGCTAGTATTGGCAAGCAAGCTTCTCGTAAGCAATTTATGGATTCGACAAGCCTTAGTGACTCTAAAAGTGCTGAGGCATCAACAAGCATGTCCATGGAAGAGCTTTATGCAGTTGATCCTATACCACCTACTTCAAAAGCAGCAGAGGTAACTATTCTCATTGCCGTTTTTAATATAAGATTGTCTTGGCAAGTAAAAGGAAGTAATATTTTCGAAGCTCCCAATTTTTAAAAAATAAAATGGAGATGAGAGATGTCAAAAGATTCTACCGAGAGGATCATTTGACATTATTAATCTTAACTTTGTCATATGAATATCAATACGTGCAAAATGGTTCTAAAATTTTTTTGAACCCCAAATTGCTTCTATATTGAAGTTGATTCTAATGGATAGACGATCGTATTCGTACAAATTGCTATAAATTTCTAGTAATATTTGTCCTTTCGTCTTTACACTATGTGAGGTTAGGGGACCGGAACCGTCGGTTTTAGTCTGGTTCTTGTCTCGATTTAAAAAAAATCGTGATTCATACTCCAGTTTCGGTCTTTATGACTAAAAAACTAGAAAACCGAAACGGAGACCATTAGTAAAAAAAGCCTCAAATCAGATAAAACTTGATCTCAAACCTTAATAAAATCTGATATAAATTTAAAAATCAGTTCTAAAAATTGCGGACAATCACTTAAAACTAATTCAAATGTAATTAAAAAACATATTTTATTTTTTTAAAATATAAAAAAATTGAGATAAAACCGGAATCGCATTGTATTTTGCGATTCCAGTTTCAAAATTCATTGTGGCATAAGATCAGACCAGTCCAGACCATGACCACCTCTATGTGAGATTTTGGGGTGAAAAGATGTTAATGACGAGTCTTGTATTATACCTTTGCATTGATCTTAGAGTATTTAGAAATTTATTCTCACTTCCATTTCAAAAGAGGCAAAAACTTAGACTTGAATTTGAATTTCTCTCGGAGCCAAAGTTGTTAACGAATATTTAACATATTTTCTAACATGTGTCATACGATTTGCAGGCGTTAGAATATCCGAGACCCCCTACGGTTCCTTCTACTGCGTTGGTTGAATTAACAACACGCCTTGATTTCTTCAAGGAAAGGCGGTCTCAATTGATGGAGCAACTCCACAATCTCGATTTGAATTACGGTAACACGTCGGCCTCGCAAGAATTTGCATATAGATCGGCCTCCCCGCCATGGAACTAAAACTCATCGTCTCCTCTTTGGTTTGTGTCCATTCTCTATCTTACACTATTTGCATATATTCTTATTTTCCTCTATTCTTAATATTAAGGATTTCTATCATCTCCTGTGAAAAACTAAACTGGTTTCTTTTTTTGTGGGATATTTGATCTATTTTTCTTGTTTCTGGCCATTGACTTGATTTGTGTCGCGTCATTGTGTTTTTTTCGTGGAGTGAAGGTTTGATTTTGCAGAGGTTTGAGGATTCTTAGACACTGTTTTTTGACATGTAACCTCGAGTGATACTGCCTTCCAAATACGTGACAGTGGGTACGCTATCTTATATGTCCAACTTAATTATCATATGCTTTTGAATATCTATTTGTTTTTTTATTCCATGTCTAATTTTTTTTATTCAAATAGATTTCACATAAATTTGTTTTATAAACAGAGTAATATTAAATTTATCTTTGATCAACGATAATTTAAGATTTATTATTTTATTTTATTTTTTTATGTGTTAAATATTAATTTTTGAGATAAAATTATTTATAATTAATTTAAAATTATTAATAAAGGTCAATACATAAAAAAAAAATGAAAATGTAAAATTAGAAGTTCTGTAAAATTAAAAGTTTTCTATCATGCTAAAGGGAAGAAGCTGGTCTATATAATTGATTAATTGGCAAGATTTTATTTAACAATACTTTACAAAAAGAAATTCAATTTTAATTCATATTTTTGACGTCTTTTATTTATTTGGTAATATAATTATCATAAAAATCTTGAAGTATAATTAAATATAGAGCTGGCAAACAAGCGAGCTGGCGAGTTGGCTCGCTCGACACTGTAGCGAGCTCGAGCTGAGCCCAGGATTTGGGCTCGCGAGCTCGAGCCAGGCTCGTAAGCTCGACACTGTAGCCAAAACTGAACTCGTTCCTGTTCCAAACGTCGTCTTTGTTCATAGATCTGTTCGTCCATCGTCGAAAATGACGATAATCGGCCATCAAAAGTTTGATTTAGTTAGCGAAATTAACTAAAAATAGTTTTTAGCATATGAAAGTATGTTTATTTTTCTTGCAAAATAAACTAATATAACTTTTATCCCATTATTACGTGTTTATCACATTTTTTTTAATCTTTTAGCATCGGCTCGATTAGGCTCGGGAGTTGGGCTCGCTCGGCTAGGATAGGCTCGATGCTCGATAGCTCGCTCGAGCCAAAATTTTTGGGAAAAAGCTCGACATGCTCGGCTCGCTCGAGTCGGCTCGTTTGCCGGTTCTAATTAAATATTATAAAATCATGAAATTTTCCCTATTAACTTCAAGTGATATGCCAAATATGTGTCAAAATTTCAAAAAAAAATGACAAATTTTGGTATATTTTGTCGAGATTGGGATCGCTGTCCGTTGATTCACGAGAGATGTGGGTTGACATCGTTTATTTTGAATTATTTTTTGGGTTTTACAACGAGAACGATGAATTAAATTCGATATTTTCAACCATGCAGAATGAGCAATTCGAAACATTTTTGAATCAAAGTAGTAGGAGCTCAACCACAAATATTGCCTTTTCATGAGTTCAGGCTTGATTTTGGAGGCATCTTGGATCCCATCATTTGAATTTAAAATAAAATAGAAGGAATTTTATAATTAATTCACAATTCCACTAAAACTAATTAATAAATTGAAAATAAAATTACATTTTAAATATTGTTATTTATGTTCTCCCTCCGCTTCAAGCCGAAGTGGTTTTCCTTTTCCATAGTGATCTCACTTCTCCCTTTTCTCTGCTTCCTAAAGCCCTAAAACTCTACCCTCTTCGTCCCAATCTCTTCGCATTCTCTCTTACAATCGTCGCCGTTTATCTCTATCTTGCTAGCTCTGCCTATCTCTATCTTCAGGACCTTGGATTATGTGCGATTGAGTAAGTCTTTAGGGTTTGGAACATTTGGATTGATTGTTCTGATTTTTGTTTTAGTTGCCTCACTTCTGTTTGTTTATTTCTATTTACTAATCGCTTTGGTCGGTCATTTTCGTTTTGTTCTTGTACTTTTAATTATCTTGTTGAAGTTTTTGTATTTTTAATTTCGTCGTCTTCCCATCCTTTTCTGCCGTCAATATCCGTGAGCCCTAGAATGCTTAATTGAATTTAAAAGTCCGTGTTTGTTTTTTCATTCGACACAAATCAAATCCATAAATCTTTATTTTGTTTTATTTTGCATATTTGCACTGTTTCTATAAACCAGAAAGAACGAGAGATTATTAATTGATAAATTGCACTCGATCTGGAACTATGTTAGCTTCAGATCGGTCCTCTCTTTATTTACTCTACCTAATTGTGCTAAGCCTGCGATGCATTGGTAGTGTTTCCCATTTTTTGCGCTCTTTATTTTGGGTAAATATGGAGTTCGATTCCACTTACCTAGGATTAAATTGTGAAATTTTCGGAAAATGATATTGGTTTTTTTAATCATTTCTTAGATTCTTGATTTTATTTGAAAAAAAATCAGACGATTTCATTTTCTCTCTCCTTCCTCCTTTCTTTAAAAGCAGTGGTAGTGGAAACTTGAATTTATTTGAAAAGAAAAAAGAGTTGATAGGATATATATATACCAAGTTAAAGGAGGAAACGAAAGCTGAAGTTGGAAAGAAAGAATGGTGGTTGGTTCTGATGAGAGTGAGGGTAAACGTAAAAAAGAAAAAGTAGTTTGGTTTTGTTTAATCAAACTAAGCATTATTGACAGCGTGCGTAATAGCCATATATGCTTCCAGGGATTTTGTGATTTCTGAATATATAACAATAAAATTAACTGTAGTGATGTGGCCAACCTTCTGAATTTTGTTTATTCCACGATGAGCTTTGGATTTTCTCGTTATATAGTTTTTATTGTATATTTGTATAATGCTTTGAAGTTTCCACTACTGTTTGCTACATATGCACATGTTTCCTTATCCTGTTAGCTTTACCTACCCACTTGTCAGTACCAAGCTATCTCATTCGGAATTGCAATTCTTTATTTTTTTCTACAAAACATTGTTGTTGATGACACCATTTATTTATCAGTAGATTTTTAAGTTCAATAGTTACCTTGTTTGGCTACTTTGTGTTCATAAAAATATTGATATATATCCATACTTAGCAGAAGATGATGCAAAAATTGTTTGATATTTCAATAGTGTATTGAAACATTTGTATCACATAATTTTTTTCAATACAGTTTCAAGGTCTGGGAGAGGCATGAACTATGCCCGCTTTCATATTCATCAACCACTGTAAGATGCATATTCTCATACCTTTATCAAACGGACATCAAAGAAGAGGGGAAAACCTTGGGGTTTAAATTTTATTTTGTTTGTTCTACTTTAATTCCCCATGACCAATGAGAAATAAAAAAAAATTGTTAGTTTTAACTATTTTAGACATTTACCGCCAGTGTTTCTTTGATTTGTTTAGAAATGGGGTTATATCTAAAGCTGCAGCGATTGTCTTGAAGTTGATTTGTGTAATTATCATTTTTTATTTTAGGAAATTTGGAGGACTAGCTGTACGAAGGTCATTGAATTCTGTATTAGACCTTTCTCAAAAGCTTTTTATTAGAAATATTAAAATGGAAGTGAATGGGGATGACATCTTAAGAAACATGACAAGTAACTCTAGAGGAGCCTTGGTCGTTCTAGAAGGTTTGGACCGTTGCGGGAAGACTACCCAATGTAGTAGTCTAGTCAAATATTTGCAAGAATGTGGACATTCTGCTGAGTTATGGCGGTTTCCTGATAGAAGTACAAGCGTTGGTCAGATGATATCTTCTTATCTTACAAATGAATCACAGCTTGATGACCATACAATTCATCTGCTCTTCAGTGCCAATCGTTGGGAGAAGAGGTTTCCAATTTGCTAGTGCATAAATTTCTTTCTTATTTTGTTTCTTTTTGTGATGGTTTTTGTGCTGTGATACCGTTGTTGAGCACCGAATTTACTCATCTTGAAGAAATAAATAGAAGGAAAATGCTCCACAGTCCGAGCGTGATCCGTTCTGGAATGCCACGAGCTATTGCTCAGAGAGTAGAACACTCTCAAGAGAGGTTTCCATAACAACATATCGATGCTAAATACAAACCTGAATGCCTCTATTTATAGAAGAAAACCATAATAACATTCCTAAATTACCCTTACAATTATATGACTAATATTGACCTAGACAACCTTAATTAGATGTGCATCAAGGATTCTACATCTTTTGCAGAATGATGATGGAAACGAAACTTAAGGCGGGAATCACACTCATTGTTGATCGATATTCGTACTCTGGTGTTGCTTTTTCATCGGCCAAAGGACTTGACATTGATTGGTGTAAGGTGCAGAACAATCAATATGTTTGCTGAGTTTGTGTTTCTCTTATTGCACTTTTAATGCAAGGAGTTATTTGCAGGCACCAGAGGTTGGATTACTAGCTCCCGACCTTGTATTGTACCTTGAAATCTTGCCTGAGGTACCTAGTTTAAAACATTAGACTATCTTACTTTTAATTTGATTTCTCATTCAACTCTATCAATTTACTGTGTTTGAACTCTGGAATCCTTTCGAAATTCAATCAGAAAGCTGCAGAGAGAGGAGATTACGGATGCGAGAGATATGAGAAGCTTGATTTTCAGAAGAAAGTTGCCGAGTGCTATCGCGACCTCCGCGACGTTTCATGGAAGGTCTGAACTTGTTGGTCGATCATTGTTTTTCGTTCCAATAATTCGACCCATGAATTCTTTGAAAAATGCACTTCAAGACACCCAATTGGGCCCTTCATAACTATTTTTTTAGAACCTTGAAATTTTGCTTTATATTCAGGTTGTTGTTTATGGTTGAAGCCATTTGATTGGGATGAATTTTGCAGATTATAGATGCTTGCCAAGCTGTTGCAGACGTTGAGAAGCAAGTCCAGGAGATTGCATTGGATTATGTCATCAAATGCCAGAAGGGTTTACCGCTGTCACACCTTTGGTTAAACTAGTCTCCTTACAATCCCTTTGTGTTTGAATATATATATACTCTTGAGGAGGATTTTCAAATAGGAAGAGAGGGTTTATATATATATATATATATATATATATAATTAATTTATATTTATCTTTTTATCATATCTTCTTACGTCATGTAATTAATTTAAATAATAAAATAATTATTTTTATTTTTATTAAATATATTTAAATTAATTTAATTATGCGACAAATTATAAAATATGATAATAATTTTTCTAAAATAATAAAATAAGATATATTTTTCTAAAATTAAATTGCGCTCAATCTGATCGCCGAAAGAAAATGTAGATAATAGTTTTACAGGGTTTAAAGCTGGGATTCAATGTTTGACTTATGGTTTTTAGGGTCAAACATTGGCGAGGCTCGACTGGTTTTCGGTTTTTAAGAATATTGGTTCCAGATAATGTTTGGAACCAAAAATTCACGAACCGATGTGAAACACGAGCTGAAACGTATCTAAATGAACCCTCTCAAATGTACAATTATCAAATATTGATTAAATTAATTAATTTTAATTAATGTATTAAAATATAAATAATTATTTAAATTTATTTTTTCAAATTAATATTTGAGGTTTTATATTTGTGTCCACAAAAATACCAAATTTATTGTTACAGTAATTATTTAGTTGAATATATAATGACTTGAGTATGCTAGTCAGTGGGGGCCACCAGTGAAAGGAAGAGGTGATGGATTTCTGAACGGAATATGGTGATCCTTTTGCAGCGAACCTTACCTTCTTCTCTCTCTCCCTCTCTCTCTCTCTCCTGGTTCGCCTCTTTTACCTTCTGTTATCTTTTCTGCTGCTTCTCTGATAGTCAAGTTTGTGCTCTTCCGCTTTGCTTAATTGCTGGTTTTCCAAATTTCTTATTTTATTGAAATTTTTGGCGGTGTTGTGATTGTTTCGCTGGTTTTTTATGTTGAAATTGAGAAAATTGTGGAAGTGGTGTTTCTTCTGAATCTGATATGTGACGCAACTTTTCATATTTGGTGTTTTCTTGCTACAAGTTGGTGAATTAAGTTGTTGGACTGAAAATCATTCGATGCTCTTTACTGTAATTGTGTTTTCTGCTGTTTTTTTCTCTCTCTAGTTTTCGTTTCTAGGTGCTACTTTTGTCGACTTGTGCTGTTTGGCTGTTATGATTAAGATTGTGACATTGTTGCGACTTTGTCATTTAAGTTTAAACAAGTTTTTCTTAGGAATTTTTGTTGTGGAGGATGATGATCGACTTTTTTTATCCCACCTGTATTCCGATTTCAACCCAGTATTGGGGTTTTGTGTGCCTTGTGCAAATTGATCGTCTAGTCTAGGTCCAACTGGGAGGGATTCTGATTTGTTCTGATAAACTGTCTTTGCACCGCAGGTGAGCTTATCCAATTCCACGATGCTATGGTGGCTCTGAGCAGTCTGGTGACAACTTGATTGCAATGAATGCTAAATTTCTAAAAACCCTTCCATGGTTTGGTGCCGAATCAAGCAATGATTTGGGGCAGAATATTACTGCCAAAAGCACATTGGAACAACCTGAACATAAGACTCAATTTGATGTCAATTTATGGGGATTATCCCTTTTGTCCCTTCTCCCTTTCGGAGTCAAGGGTCAAGGAAAAATTGAAGGACCAACAACTATTAATAGAAAGTTAAAGAGAAGATCACAATCCCGAGTTGCTCAGAATGATGGTGGGGTGTACCCATTGCGCTTTAGACCATATGTTTCTAAAGTTCCATGGCATACAGGGGTTAGAGGATTTCTGTCTCAGCTATTTCCCCGATATGGACATTACTGTGGTCCGAATTGGTCTAGCGGAAAAGATAACGGATCTCTTGTTTGGGACAAACGACCAATTGATTGGTTGGATTTCTGCTGCTATTGCCACGATATTGGTTATGATAGTCATGATCAATCTGAGTTGTTAAAGGCTGACTTGGCATTTCTTGAGTGTTTGGAGAGGCCTCATATGATAACAAGAGGGGATGCGCACACTGCAGCTGTTTACAAAACCATGTGCATCAATGGTATGTTTTATCACCAAAACAATGTTATTTTTTTCCCTTCTTGTATACTTGTCGAAGTCATTAAATCATATATTTCAATTGAAACTTATCCAACTAATGGTAGAACTTGACAAAATGTTGAACAATGATGATATGCCTCCTATTAATTTAACATATGGAAGAAGGTTAAACTGTTCAAAGCTGTTACTATTTACTGAAGTGTGTTTTTATTGGTTAATAAAGGTATAGCCTATCTAATGCACCAAAGAAAGAACACAAAGAGCAAAAAAAAAAGATTATATAATCGAAAACAATAAATGATAAAGGCTTCCTTGACTCCTACCGGTTGGGCCTATCAAATAGCTAAACATGCAATCATCTTTTAGAGGTTATAGGATGATTGGAGGATTATATATGGGAGAGTTGTGGACAAGAGTGTTTTTTTATGAAAAAAACTATGTTGCTGTTGCAATTTCTTTTCGGAGATTTTGTCGTGTTCTTATCAAATGAATAGAAAATCAAAGACTTTGAAATACGCCAAACTAGACGTATTCTTATAAGCTATAGGTTGATGGGAGGATTATATATGGGAGAGATGTGGACAAGAGAGTTTTTTTTTTTCTTTTTTATGAAAAAAACTATGTTTCTGTTGCAATTTCTTTGGGGATAATTTGTCGCGTTCTTATAAAATGTGTTTTGGATACCTATCAAATGAATACAAAATCAAAGACTTAGAATTTTGCCAAACTAGACGAGGTAGAAACAAAGAGTTTCAAATGGCAAGGATTTGCTTCTTTTGTCTAATGTCATTCCCTGGCAGGTATGAAAAACTTACTGATACCATATAGAAGGCATCTGATAAAGCTGCAGGCTGGAGAATCTCTCGTGCAATTTGGATGGCTGAGTAACTTTAGATGGAGAAGGTGGAATATACTCAGAACTAAAACTTAGTATTTTCGCCATCCGAGCCATGTAAGTATAGTGTGTATTCTCATCTTACTACATTTATAGATTATGACTCTCTTTTATAGTCTGTTACCTAACATTGTGGATATTTAGCTAGAATATTTTCGATTCCGTTAAAGCTCAACTTGTTGTTAAACTTTTACGAGGTGAGAGACGATTGTTTGCTATATTTTCTTTCTTTTTTACGAGATAAAATTATACTAAAAGAAGAAAGATTCAAGAGAGACATTTACTGTCTAATTGGAGTGATCTAAAGTTAAATGATGGATGCTGTAGAACTGGGAAGCAAGGGATCCACTTAGAAATAGTGACATTAATGGTCTCAAAAGACAAAACTTGACTATTTGTAGTTTCTAGTATTGCAGGATGGTTTTTTTTCAAATGTTTAATTTCAAGAGAGATTACGAGTCTTTATTCGAGCTTCCCTGTTAGAAATCTCACTGACGAAACTCGGAATGGAATGATTATTTGCTTGTAAATTCATTTCCTTCGTGCACGATTATTGTAAAATTTACCGATTATTTTTACATGATCTTGTTGAAATCAATTTTGTACGTTCTTTTTAATTGTTCACATTGGACATAGAAGGACATGAGTTCTTTAGGTCGTTCTTTTAACTCTTTGCTTGGTTTGAACTATTCTAGAGGTACCCTCTTATTATACGTTATTGTCATCTCTCTGACGTGTCGTTGTGTAATTAATTTGATTTAAATAAATAATTTTTATTTATTTTTATTTATTAAAAATATATTTAAATTGATTCGATCTTTGAAAAAATGCAAGGGCGTGTTTGAAATTTAAGTTTTACTCGCTGCTTGGTTTTTCGTATTGAGGACGGTCTCGATGGCCTATGGAGGACTAATCTGTCTTTTTTAAAATTTAAGTTTTTTTTTTTATCTATTTGCGTATAATTTAGAGTTTTATTTGATTTTTATCCTATTATAAAATTCATTTGTAAAATATTAATGAAATATTTAGTTAGAGCGTGTTCGAAACGCAACTCAACAAGCGCGTAGTTTTGACGAGGTTGATAGCCTACTAGTTCAAAATCTAAATTCTAAACGTCGCCGTTTCATTGGTAGCTTAGCCGCCTGGAAACTTACGAAGAGGCCAGTTGGACCCAAGCCAAGAGATTTACTCAAAAGGTTATTTACGAACAAGCCCCAACTTTGCCCTTCTTTTCTTTGTTCTTCTTCCTCATCTGTTCTCAAATTCTATTTTTGATCTCTTGTTCCAAATTATCGTTCGTGAATCTGATGAAAGAGGTCAGTCTTTATGCAAGAATTTCAATTTGCAAGAATTTCAAATATCTCTGTTGTAGTAGTTTATTTGACGTGTTTTCATCTTGGTGAAAGCTCGAGCTGCTTGATTTTTAGTAGCGGGATTGTTTGTCGCCGTATCAGATCTATATTTTTATTTTTATTCCTTTCCGTTCAATCTTTATTGGAGATTTGTCTACAATTACTTATTTTTTTCTTAGGTGGAGGGAAATTCACGGTTAGGACTAGGAAATTAGAATTGGATAAGGTATCTGTAACTTCTGTTCGGCACGGGCTGGAAAAGTTAATCAATCTGCCTGAACCGCTGATTAGTATCTTTATTGTTGAGGCTAGCGATGTAAACTTTAGAGGTTAGATTGCAATTCATGGGTAGTGTACCTTATAAAGATACGCTTGCTGTATATTGACATCAAGCCAAACAGCTTTAATCCTGATGTGTAATTTATATGCACTTGGTTGCCAAAGATTTTTTTTTCTTTTTAGTTCTTGCTGCTTTAGAGACAACTTCATTAGCCTGATTTTTCAGTGGAACTTGGCAAATGACTTATCGTTAATCTTTTAACTATTTTATCTATATGGAAGTTTATTCAGAGGGGTTTTATCATCATAGCTGGTTGTTTGTTAGTTATTCATTAGTGTATTTCTTTCCCCTTTTTTTCCTTTTGCAAATTTTGATGTGCTTTTAGGCTGATGATTTTGTAAACTGTTTCTTACAGATCATCCAACCCATTTGATGATATTTTACTAATGAATACATTGTCTGCTCCTACATCTTGGGAGCGTGCCCGACGTCTTTATGAGAAGGTATCATAGCTACTTCTTGTTGTTCTTGTCCTTCATGAAGATCACGATCTCTTTATCTAGCAAGGCATATACTAGAATGTTTGTTTGACCATGTTGTTGTCCGATATGTATTTTTGTTATCTAGATTTCTTACATTCAGTATGACTTCTGTTTCTTCTACAGAACTTTGAATTGGAGAATAGACGCCAGAGATCAGCCCAGGCACGAGTTCCATTAGATCCAAATGCCTGGTTACAGATGCGGGAGAATTGCGAAGTAATCATACTTGAGGATCTTTCTTTCTCTGAGCAACACAATATCGAGTATGCATTATGGCAGTTACATTACAAGCGGATAGAGGAACTAAGGGGTCACTTTAGTGTGGCTTTGGCATCTTCTAGTTCAAAAACACAACTGGATGTGGTTACAAGACCTGACCGAGTTTCAAAAATAAGGCTGCAATTCAAAACCTTTCTTTCAGAAGCTACTGGATTCTATCATGATTTAATCTTGAAAATCAGATCAAAGTATGGGCTTCCTCTTGGTTATTTTTCAGATGATTCAGATAACCTTACTGTTATGGAAAAAGATGTAAAAAGATCTGCTGACATTAAGAGAGGACTAGTATCATGTCACCGTTGTTTGATCTACTTGGGAGACCTTGCACGTTATAAAGGATTGTATGGGGAGGTTGACTGCAAAATCAGGGAGTATGCTGCAGCTTCAGGCTACTATTTGCAAGCAGCAGCAGTTTGGCCATCTAACGGGAACCCCCATCATCAGGTCATGACATTTACAACATTATTGGGCTGTTTGTTAATCCTAATTTTGGGATTATTCTGTAATTGCATGATTTATTCTAAATCTGTTAATCTGACGTGTTAAAAGTCACTATAATTTTCAGCTATCAATCATAGCTTCATATTCGGGGGATGAGTTGGTTGCTATATATCGATATTTTCGGAGTCTTGCAGTGGATAGTCCCTTTTCTACTGCACGTGACAATTTGATTGTAGCATTTGAGAAGGTATTTATCTCTTTCTGTGAAATTATACCAAAATAAATCAATGTCCTACCCTATCCATTCATATTTGGTTTACCCTAACAATGGATTTTTTTATGATTGGTGATAATAAAAAAAATGGAGTATGATTGATAATATATTGAATTTTTTATTTTGCATAAGTCAGTTGTTTTGGATGTCATGCAACTTGTGATGATGCTATTATTTTTCATAGGCTACATGTGTTCCTCATGAAAAACCTCTGACAAGGTCTCAATATGTCGTTAAAGGGTAGCACGGCCTGGGATTTTAGAATAAAATTAGATTGTGGTGTTAGATGAGTGAAGGGAAAAGTAAACTCCTTGAATGCTTGTTACTTTGATCTCCTTTTACATTTGAATAGAGTTTCATTCTTTTCTTCATAAATGGCTCTCTTATCAATTTAATTGGGGATCTTTTCATTTTCTTGCTTATGTATGGGTGAGAGATTTTCTTTTTCTAGATTTTTTTTCTTGTTATATAAGGCACTTTTCATATTTTATATATATTTGATCATAGAATCGTCAGAGCTACTCGCAACTCCCTGGGGATGTCAAAACTTCTTTTGTCAAGGAATCACCTAGTCGATTTGGTTTCAAAGGACGGAAGAAAGGGGATGCTAAATTTTTAAAAGATAGAAGCAGGGAATGCAGTCCTCTTAAAGATAGAGAGTCTACCATTCATGAGAAATACAAATTCTTTTGCACTCGATTTATTCGTCTTAATGGAATTCTTTTCACTCGTACTAGGTAATGTGTGCTGTTCTTTCACCCATCTTTATTCTATGTGTTTGGCGTTAATAGTGTCTGATATTTAGTTTTTGTTTCTTTTACAGTTTAGAGACATTTGCAGAAGTTCTTTCTTCGGTTAGTTGTGGTTTATCTGAACTTCTGTCTTCTGGACCGGAGAAAGAGATGAACCTTGGCATCAAAAGTTCTGAGAGTGCTCTTGTAATTGTCAGAGTCATCTCTATTCTTATATTTACAGTTCACAATGCAAATAAAGAAACTGAGGGTCAGACATATGCAGAAATTATACAACGGGCTGTTGTGCTACAGAATGCATATGATGCTGTCTTTGAATTGGTAGGATGCATGATGGAAAGTTGCATCCAACTGCAAGATCTGTCTTCAAGTTTTCTCTTACCTGGCCTTTTAGTCTTTGTAGAATGGCTGGCATGTTGCCCATCAATGGTAGCTAAGAGTGAAATGGATAATAATGAAGCATCTGGTCGATCAAGTTTTTGGAAGCTCTGTGTTACCTTTTTCAATAAGCTTTTGTGGATTGGTTCACTGTTCATAGACGTGAATGAGGATGAAACTTGCTTCTTTAATATGAGTCGGTATGAAGACGGGGCATCTGAAAATCGGCTTGCTCTATGGGAGGATTTTGAGTTAAGGGGATTCGTGCCTCTTCTTCCTGCTCAAGCCATTTTGGATTTTTCGAGGAAGCACTCTTTTGGACATGATAACACGACAGCGAATGCTCGAGTTAAGAGGATTGTTGCGGCAGGAAAGGTTCTTGCAAATATGGTTAAAATCGATAAAAAATCAATAACCTTTGATTCTAAGGCTAGGAAGTTTGTTATTGGTGTTGATTTGGCAGATGATTCTATAGCTACTTCCTTCTCTGGCATGCCCAATCCAGGCATGATTCATGAAACCGAAAAAAAGGAACCGGAATGCTTGGGAGTTATGCAAGCAAACCCACAAGTGTTTCTTGATGAGGATGAGGATGACGAAGTTATAGTTTTTAACCCTCTATCAACCGAAAAAAGAACTGATGTTAGACCAGAGTGGAGGGCAAGTGCGGGCTTGAAATGCAGTCAAAATGCATATGATGGTGATGTTAAGTTTCATGGAGTCTCTGGTTCAGGCTCTCCCAATGAACTTGGACAACAAAATATTTTTTATGCAAGTCTATGCCCTCGTGCATCTATTGGTGATTTTGTCTCTCATCATCAGCCACAAATGCAGTCACATTCTTCGAAATGGCCAACAGAAGAAATTTCTCTTATTAACAGTGTGAAAGGCTCTAAATTCTTCGAAAATGGACCAGTGGGGAACTTTGAGCTTCAGAAAGACAACAATATTTATAATTCAGCATCCCTTTCAACTTCCATGGTTAATGCTGGGGTTGCTTTTTGCAAAGAACAAAAACCCTTGGAAACACTGATGCCATCCATGATTGCTACAAATGCATCGAATCGAGGTCTGACTTTGCCCGCAAATACATCATTGACCTTGTCAGCAAGTGTAAAAAAGAACCCTATTAGTCGACCAATCAGGCACTCGGACCCTCCACCAGGTTTTGGTCCTGTTCTTCCTAAACAAGTCAATGAATCCATGTCCAGTTCTGAGTTTAAGAGTGAATATCAAATTCTTGATGATTATAGCTGGTTGGATGGATATCAGTTTCCACCAACCATTCAAGGTGCCGGCCATGGTAGTTCTATTCAGTATTCATCCCATATAAGTAGGCAACGAGTAATGAATAATAATGGTTTGAGTGGGTCAGTAGGTTTCCCCTCTTTTGAAAAACATGTTTCGGTTTATCCCCAGTTTTAAAATCAGTTGGCTGGAAATGTTATGAGATGATCGAAACTATACCACGGACTACAAAGTTTGCCACCTCAGCTCATACACGGGAATCAGGAATTTATTTCACTGCCTGAGCAATATTTGGATAGGTAGTAAGATTCCTTCTTAGACAACCAGAATGTTGTTCTAATCATAGCCTCTCTAACCACGTATTTGTTTTTATTTTTATTTTTTTAGATCCTTTAGAATGATTATGGTGGATGAATTGTGCCTTGGTCTCGAATTTGAACTTCCAACATTGCTTCCTCGTCAAATGTTCGATATTATCGGAGCATAGGCGACTCAAAGGTATTTACCTTGATCGTTCCTTTTTTTCATTCTAAAATAGTTGTCTATGAAAGGGTCTTGCAACTATATGTGGCCATCATAACTTACCATTGGACTCGTCATAATCTTGAAATTGAGTTCCTTTATTTTTCTTGTTGCGAAAGTCCAAAACATTATTTGAGCTGTGAAAAAAATCATTAAAAAACCATATATCGACATGTGTCATCGTGTTTGTTTTTCGGGGACTTGATGAAATCACAAGCTTGGATAAGATTTCTTTTAATTCTGCTCCTTTCTAAGTTTGATTCTTCAACAATTCTTTATCATATCGATTAATGAATCATCCTGAGATTTGTGTATTCTATCGTATTCCTAAATCGTTATTCTATATTTATCATACAATAATAATTTGATTCTTTTTCCTCGTTGCGGAACATTAATCTGTAACTTCCAATTTGACAAGTGGCAGGCTTTTTTTTGCTATGCGAGTCCAGTGAGTGATTTCTGTCGCTATTTTGCAGAATCCGGAGGTCACAAGAAGATGTAGACACGATCAAGTGCAGACAAGATTGCATCGAGGGCTGGTCGTAAAAGTGGAACGGTGGAACTTGTCGTTAGATTTCGGATTGCAATGTTATCGATTAAGAACTTGTCGTTAGATTTCGGATTCAGCTCGCGCTGAACGATAATTCGTGTCGTTTGTCGAAAGTCAAAGATTGCTCGAACTTTGAGTTGGATTGCAAAATAATGTGCTTAGATTTGGAGTTGTTTCTTTTTTCTTGGTCGGTTTGTTAATTTTGGTTGTCAATTGTTGTCTTTTTTCCTTTTTTCCGAAGGTTATTTTTTATTCCGTTTTTGCTGTCAAACCGTAGTATGAAATACATTTTGAGATGATTTTTGGAGTTTGGTAACTGAGCCATTCAATGGGTTGTGGCCTGGGGTATTAGACGAAAAGTGGTGAATAGTAATGTGGACTTGGCATTTAAGTTTCATTTCGAAGGGGTAAGGAGAACCGGGCGGGGCTGTGATTCGGATCGAATTCGCCAAACTCCTAATAGTTTCAGGTCAATTTATTGCTTTTGAACTCTGTTTTTGATTTGGTTTTCAGTTCAATTCTCACAAATAGGGTTCGGTTACATGTGGGCTCAAACTTACCTGAACCGAACGATGCTCGTAGCCACTCTAGTGACGAGATTTAAAGTACAAAGTTAAAACGAACTTATTGTCTGTGAACTCATAACTTGGAATGTCAGAAGAGTTTTGGTGCAGTTGGAATGCCTCCTACCATCGTTGATTTGCATGAGAATGATATAACTGGCCGTCATTTTTTGAAATATGCTGGCCGGTTAGAAGAAACGGTGGACGATACATTAATTATGCCATGGGCGTGACACTATTTATTTATTTATTTTATTTTTTGGGCACGGGTGAGATGTTGTGGTGGAGCAATTATGAGTGCAGTCCAAATCATCCATCACTTGCCCCCTTTTTTTACATGTTACTGTTCCATCTTTCCAACTGACATCTGCCATCTTCCTTGCTGTCCAACATTCATTCCTTTATTATTACCATATTTTTCAAATTAATTTTATTTACAGTTTTGAATTTCGAATTAATTATGCTTTTTAATAATCATCCGAAGCTCGGTTATTGTCTTTATTTATTTTAATTATAATATTAAATATATTTAAATTTGATTAATTATAATTTGATATATCATCATATATATTATACATATAAATAAATAAATATTTTGTGTAAAATTAAAATTAGAAAAAGAATAATTAATGTCTTTTCAAAATTATATATATATGAAACTTTATTTTGTGTATAAATACAGTAGTGGAAATAATGGGTCTCAAACTCAAACTGCAGTTGAGTTGCCACGCAGCATCAGCTCTCCTCTCTCTAATAATATCTTCTTCTCCATCTTTCTCTAACCTGCTCATCAATGGCTTCCACCGCCATCTCTGCCACCTTCGCCAACCTTCCCCTCCTCTTCTTCACCCTTCTCCTCATTCTCTCCTCGGCTCAGAGCAACCCCATCAAAAACGTCGTCATTCTGGTCATGGAGAATCGCTCCTTCGACCACATGCTTGGGTGGATGAAGAAGCTCAACCCCGAAATCAATGGCGTTGATGGCTCAGAGTCGAATCGTATCTCCATTACTGACCCCAATTCCAAGAGATTCTTCTTCCGAGATCAGGCGCATTATGTGGACCCTGATCCGGGCCACTCGTTTCAGGCCATTCGAGAGCAGATTTTCGGCTCTGAAAACACCTCTGCAAATCCTCCTCCGATGAATGGCTTTGCTCAGCAAGCTTTCTCGATGGATAATACTTCGACTATGTCTCAGAATGTCATGAATGGTTTCTCCCCTGACATGGTTGCCGTTTACAAAGCTTTAGCTATGGAATTCGCTGTTTTCGACAGGTTTCCCCACTTTTTCTAGTTGCTTGAAACCCTAGGATGATGATTATTTTCGTATTAATCGAGTGATTTTTCAGGTGGTTCGCGTCGGTGCCGTCGTCGACGCAACCGAATCGGATGTTCGTCCACTCCGGAACCTCCGCCGGAGCTACGAGCAACATTCCGGCGCTCCTCGCCAAAGGCTACCCTCAGAGAACCATATTTGAGAACCTTGACGACGCCGGAATTTCCTTCGGTATATATTACCAGAATATTCCGGCGACGCTCTTCTACCGGAATCTACGAAAACTTAAATACATTTTCAAATTTCACTCATTCGCAACCACTTTCAAGAAACACGCCAGGGACGGTAAGCTCCCCGGCTACGCGGTGGTGGAGCAGCGTTACGTCGATAGCAAATCGGAGCCGGCGAACGACGATCACCCGTCGCACGATGTATATCAAGGGCAAATGTTTGTGAAGGAGGTTTACGAGGCTCTAAGGTCATCTCCGCAGTGGAATCAGACTCTGCTCGTCATCACCTACGACGAGCACGGCGGATTTTACGACCATGTTCCGACGCCGGTGACCGGAGTTCCGAGCCCCGACGGAATCGTGGGGCCGGAACCGTTCCTCTTCCGGTTCGACCGACTTGGTGTTCGTGTTCCGACGATCATGGTGTCACCATGGATCGAAAAAGGCACTGGTAAAATCCATTTTCTCTTGGCAACTTTTTCAGATTTAGCTTTCCAATACAGTCTCTGCATTCAACATTTGGATGGATTCCTTTATATTTTTGAATTATTGCCTGCAAATCCCTCCATTAATGGTAGTTCTACTTCTATCCTCCACTGTTGAGCTACGATCTTAACCTCTGATTTGGGTCGATGATAATTTTGAATGTTTATTTCTTTCATACTCAAAACATGAATCTACCTTATCCAAGAACAGTTGGGTATGGCTAATTTTGACAAAATTGAGTGTTTTTTCTGCAAATCCGGAAAAGGGTGTAGCGTAGTGTAGTAGCTTAGGATTGAGAAGATGGAGAAAATGGAATTGTTCTAATTTTCTTGGCATCATTCGGTGGATGGTATTGAGATTCTTTTTACTTTTTCGTAAAGTCAGCTTTTCGTTTCACACCATCTTTCTGGTTTGCTTTTTCGGGGAATGAAAAGGTTGTGGTTTTTGTTCATGATCATGCTCTGCATTTGTTTATGTTTTAATCGTGAGGAGTTGGTCTGTCTATTGGTTGGGTTTGTGTGCTCCTTCTCTCTCTTACACCCATGCTTCATGTTATCAGCTTCTCTCTCTAGAATTTTCAACTCTTTGTCTCTCTAAGAATAGAAACTTTGATGGGTATGCTGTGATTTTTCAAAAGCACTCTATTTTCCCTCTGTTTTTGAATGATTTGAAAGTATGGAGTAGTGGAAAATGCATCAAGTTAATTTTCCTTTTGGTGACTATGATGACAATGCAGTTGTTCACGGCCCAAAGGGACGCCCTTTCCCGACTTCGGAGTATGAACATTCGTCCATCCCGGCAACGGTGAAGAAAATCTTCAATCTCTCCGCTCCATTTCTAACCAAGAGAGACGAATGGGCCGGGACCTTCGAATCCATTCTACAAACCCGAAAGGAACCCAGAGCCGACTGTCCAGGTTAGCGAAAACTCCGAGTTACAAAACACACTAGGAAATGAAAAAATGTCGTATAATTCCCGAAAATGTTCCAAATTACAGTGGTATTACCTACGCCATCGAAGATCCGACAAGGGGAAGCAAACGAGGACGCCAAGCTAACCGAGTTCCAACAGGAGATGTTGCAGTTGGCTGCCGCGTTGAAAGGGGACGACAAGCTCACGACGTTCTCCGAGACGCTCGGGAAGGAAATGACGGTGAGAGAAGGGAAGGCTTACATGGAGGATGCCGTTAAACGGTTTTTAGACGCCGGTCGATATGCCAAGATTATGGGAGTCGATGAAGAGCAAATTGTCCAAATGAGGCCTTCTCTCACTACAAGGTCCTTCACACCTTTAACTCAACACCCATGAGAGAGAAAGACATGAAAGTGTGAGTTAGTGTTCTATAAGATTAACTATATTAACCCATGTTAAATTAAGGCAAATTATTTATGGGCCTACCCTAAAATTCAAAATTATTTATCTTGGTGTATATAAAGCTTCTACTATATGTTTTGCATATGGTGATGTTAGGACTCGGCAAATCAAGGCCAGAATTATAAATTAGATCAAAATTATCGATTTTAATTCAGTCTTGATTTTAGTTTTTAAAAAATCGTAATTAATGGGTTGGTTTCGATCTTTAGAAATAATAAATCGTGAAATCGAAACTGAAACCGTAGGTCAAAAAAATTCTAAAGTTAAGTAAAATTTAATTTAAACACTAATAAAATTTAATATAAATTTTAAAATTAATTATAAATTCAGTCAATTATTTAAAATTCAACATAATATAATTAAAAATATATATTTTATTATTATATTTTAGTTTTTTAAATATAAAATAAAATCGAGTTAAAACTGAAACGGTAAGTTTTTATCTATTTCAAAATAAAATCAGATCAAATTAATCTATGCTCTTCACTGGTGAAGTGACATCAACTTATTGGTGATCAGGCTCTTTGCTTGATCTAATTAAAAATATATATTTTATTGGTCAAAGAAATGGCAACTCGTGTGCGACCCAAGCCTACTCCAGCATAAATCTAGAAATTCGGATAGGAAGGGGGCCGATAATTTTTGTATGAACCAACATTTAGTCCTATTTCTATAACCGGAAATTGATCGGTTTACTAGATTCAAAACCTTACACTAACCGAAACCCTATATTTCTTTCCAGCCCCTCGTAAAACCCAAGTGAAAATCAGACCCCATAGCTTAAAACGATCTGGTTTGGTTTTCAAAGGAAATAAACCATAAGTGTTGTTTTAGTTTGTTTTGTTTCGAATAGTCAAAATGGTTGAACGAACATCACACAACCCGAACCGAACAATTTGCAATTTGGTAAACCGAACAATTTGGGTCATTTACTCAAAGTGAGAATTAAGAGGTAAACTACAACACTTGATCAAAAAAATTTAATTTCTAAATGTTTTACCCTCTAAATTACTACATTTAAGTTGAATATTCCGACTCTTTTTTCATTTTTGAGATTCTACAACATATCTTGTCTAAATCATTCATCTTCACGTACAAAACCGCAAACCAAACGCTTTAACTATAAACAGCAAACAATCTAAAAACCTTGACAGATGTGTCCCGAAAAAAATTTAAGCCGCTTAATTTTATTAGGTATGTTTTACGAAGATTATACAAGACTATATTTACTTTTTACTTATTAAATGCTAATGTGTTTATTAATTAATTAATAAGATATTACAAATACTTACAATATATTACCTCAGTAGAAAAAAGACACGTTAAAAAAGCAAGAATTAAGAGGTAAATCAAGACACTTTAACTCGTACACTAAACGGAGGTATAAAGACACGTTAAAAAGTAACAATTACGAGGTATAAATTATGAAAAATATACTTCACTTTCAGGCCTAAGCTCAAATTGAACGTCTCCAAATTCCAAGCAAAAAGTAGATAATGATGAGGACTCACAGTGAAGAGGAGAAGATGGAGGTGAAATTTGTTTCACCGATGTTTTCGACCACCAGCTGCTCTCCGGCATCATCAATTCCTCCACATCCAAATAAGTGAAATCCATCTAAGATATGAAACAAGGGTAACTAAGAAACAGCTCAACTAAGATTATTACGAATGATTTGACGAACAATCAGAAAAACTTTCGTTTGAATTTCAAATGGGTTCATAGAAATAATCATTAAAGAGTACAAAGCAGTAAAACCTTTTCTGGTTCAGGCACAGGAGTTGTAGATTTAGATCTGAATTCTGCACCCAAAAAAAGGATTTTTTTATGGTGATATATTCAAATGAAAAGAAAACCCTTATACTATAGGATGAGTAACAAACATGAAATTATATTCGTGAACAGAACAATCCTTAATCCAGTGCTGTAGACCATACTTCATATGAGAGCATAATTGTAATGATCATTTCTTAATAAGTTTGTCAAATAGAAAAAAGCAATGAAATAGCAACTATGATCATCAATGGGATGAAAAAGATTAGTACTTGAAGAAATAAATGTAAAGTTACCCTCATGTCCTGGAAGAACCAAATTCAAGTCAAGAGCATGCATTGAAATTTGTTGGGCCTCAATGCATTTTTTGTGATCATGCAAAAATCTTTCCTCTGCTATATTAATGTATTCCTTCGGGAGTTCTTTCTTCCTTGATGTTTCATGCTGTAAGAATGATTTGTTGGTTATGTCTTTGAGAGCTTTGCGGCTTACTGGTGCAGCTCCTCCCTTCTTGGCAGCTGTTTTAGAACTTTTGATTTTCCCATCTTCAGCACCCTCTAAAAACAATCTCAAATCACATATCTTTATTTGGTATGATTTTTCATTACTCTTCTGAGTAAAAGATAATTTTAGTTTATTAAGCCTTACTTTTAGAGTGGATGTCCAAGTTTTCTTTTGGAATTATCAAAGGTCCAGGAGTGATGTGGGATGACATTAATTTGTTCTGTTAGATTGGAAGAAAGGTTGAAGTTAATCCTGCAAAGAAATGGATCAAATAAACACAGATGGATTCATAATCATAAAAAACATAGCAATAACAAGAAGCAGCTTCAATGCCCCCATATATGGAACTAAACATAGGCATGAAGTAATGAAACTCTTTCTAGACCAAATCTTCTACAACATCTACTGACATTCTAATATTACAGGCATTATAGATGACATTTTAAGTTAGGCACAAAACATAAAATGCACATGCTTTTATACTAGACAAGAGTTCTGTTTCCTTAGCTGTCCATTCATTCTTACTTTTTTAATTTCATGGAGTCTCTTTAGTCGTACTTGCTAAAATAAAACTTAGGTCCACGAGCAATCAAGCTTCATAAGCACAAAATGCTATACATTGCTTGATTATCATCGCTAGCTTCTTGATTGACATTTCTCAAAGGGACCAATCCAACATATGCCAAAAATTTGTACATAATCAAGCAATCCTGATAGACTTCATATTTTTTGCTAATTCTTTCACTTAAAAAACCTAAATTAGTACTTATAGCAGAAACAAAATTCTTTCTCATTGACCGCTGCTAGATTGTGTTATCAAAACATAATAACTTCACATGCGACTGCGCAATAGGAAATCAGGTAATCAGTACAAAAAAATGCCCAAATTAATTGCTGAATAAATTCGTGATTGCTCGAACCGAACTAACACGGCAACAGTATTCGTTTTGCGTCTATAAAGCCATCCAACACTAAATATTTGAAAAAATCAAGCAGATCCGCTAGGATATTGCCACAAAAAGTCTAACAATGAAAAATACCAAAACGCTGAACACAGAAAACGATAATCAACGAAGAGAAAGTTTACACAAAAATGAGTAGAGAGAACATGGATAGTTTACAGCTTGAGAAAATGATGCAGGTCGCTGGGATTCAAAGCCAAACAAACACGCAGCCGGGAGAATCAAAATGGAACTTCAATCGAGAGAGAGAGAGAGAGAGAGAGAGCGCGCGCGAACGCCGCTACCATTTTTGAAATGCGATATTTTGGCGGCGTCCGAGAAAAATGACCACTTGTGGACATGAGTTAGTATAAATATTAAATTCAGAATAATTTAATTCTTTAATAATATAAGTTGATTATTTAAAAATTATTAAATACAATTTATAGTATTTCTAATAGACTAGTGTAAAAAAATTCATTATATGACCTCTAGATACCAAAGCAGTCCTTGAGGTAGAGCCGGCAAACGAGCGAGCCAGCCAGCTCGCTCGGCCGGCTCGGTTAGATGTCAAGCCGAGCCAGGCGCAAATCAGAACAGTGCCGAGCCTGGCTCGCTCGAGCCTGTAAGTCGAGCCCGAGCTGAGCTCGACGGATGAAGCTCGCGAGCCTAACGAGACAGGCTCGTCAGGCTTGAATCGCCTGTCGTCGCTGTAGTCGCGCCTCGCCGTCCGTCGCCTCGCCAATCGTTCGCGTCATCTCCTCGCAGGATCTCGTCGCCAAGTCGGTCGTTCGCGTCGTCATCTCACCAGATCTCGTCGCTGTAGTCGCGCAATTTTATCAAGCATTAATTTATAAACGGTTGTAAATTAATGCTTCATAAAATTAGGCATAACTTAAGTTTTACTTCGGTTGTTACTCAACAATCATTAAAAACCGAACTTACTAATTTATTTGCATCTTATCAATTAAAATATTGTGATACCCAATCA
This sequence comes from Begonia fuchsioides, assembly GCA_003255005.1. Classification (NCBI taxonomy): domain Eukaryota; kingdom Viridiplantae; phylum Streptophyta; class Magnoliopsida; order Cucurbitales; family Begoniaceae; genus Begonia; species Begonia fuchsioides. Next base: position 98,839 of record QAOC01032784.1, read on the forward strand.
TTTTCATCATAGTTCTTACGGGGCGAAAACGATGCGGTCTGTCCATAGATTTTCCCTTTTTTTTCAGCACATATCGCTCAAAGGGTTGAAAATACTAGTGTCATTCAACCGCCCGAAGAGAGACGAAAGGCATAAATAAAGGATTCGATGTTGCTTTGCCGACATGACAATATTAACACCAAATCGATAATCCAATGCCATCACAATTAACAAGCAAACATCGGTTATCCGACAACAATCGACACAATCGTCATTATTAACCAAAGCATTCAAACGAACATAACACTAGCATGCCAACCACTAGTAATTAATTATCATGTATTTTAAATAGATAAAAGATAATGTATTCCGATCATTTTTTTGGATTAATCATAAATAAAAAGGTAAAGAACAATTTGTTTCATGAAATATGCAAATAATTACAAAGATACATCAAATTTTAAAAATTATCAGTCGAAACCTTAAATTTTACCATAACTTTGCTAAATACTATTGTCATCATGTTTTCTTTAATGACTTGCTAAAAATTTGGAGAGTAAAATTAATATTTACCGTAAATAAATTAACAAAATTGTCATATTTCACCCAAGTAAAATTGTCAGAACAGAACAATAGTACCTGCATAGTTAACATTAACAGAAGCATTGGGAAGTTGATGATATCTCCCCTGCAGAATACAAGCCTTGAGCTACAATTTAGTACACTCGAAATATTTTTTAAAGCAATTAACTCTGAATTTTGACCATATTGTGTCAAATTTGATAAATATAAGTCATCAATTTAAATACAATTAATCATGTACAAGATCAAAATGTACGACTTTCAAACAATTTCCGCAACCGTCTGTCACAGATTTTAGAATTTGACAAGAGGCTAAAATTACATGTTAGTATTTCAAGGTTGGACTCAATTTTTGGCCTCGAAAAATGGATCGAAGACACTAATTCCGGTAGAACAATGACGATGAATCAGATCAATTATATATTTTGGTGCAAGTCAGCCTAAAATAAAAGTTCTAGGTGGGTTAATAATCTCACAACAATACCAATGCTATTGCTAGTTAGTAAACAAATCAACCAATCACTTCTACGAACACCACTCTGATTAAACTGTATGAAACTCAGAACCTGGTCTAAATTGCAGTTCCGGGATGCTGTGCCACGAAAAAAACAATGGGAAATCGGAAGGTAGAACTAGGCCTTGAGGCCCTCCCTCCAGTACCATCATGTCAGTATAGATTCATCCCTTTTTTTATATATAATTAAAAAAGACCTGCAACAAAACAAGATACGCTAAAAGGTAAGGCCAACTATAAGCAACACCAAATAAGTTAATATTAGAGAGAGAGAGAGTAATGCAGGAAAGAGCTAAAACTATCAATGCAATTGTGAAATCATCCCTAAGTATTACTAAACCCATACTTATGAGTTGTTATGCATTATAACAAGCATGTTTCAGAAAAAAATAATTGTTTACTAAGGCAGAAAAGATACCATTCAGTTGACTCTACTCGTTCAGTCTCCCCAATGCTTAGTGTGACACAGCATAAACACAGTTCCCTTTTATCAGGACCGGAAATTGAAATGCTGCTTAGTCAAATCCAATATTCATTTATGAAATTATATCATCCGAAGCAATCCTCTGACACATTATCGAATAAAATCAAGCCTAGTCCTGCTGATAACCCACCAGGTGTTTTCCTATACAGGAACAGATGCATAATCCCAAATCTGAAACTGTTCGTCCACAAATGCCAAAGAACATGAAATACGTGAAATCTAAATTAGTATTATCAAAAAAATGTATCGAAGGGTTGTTATTCAAATATTAAGCTATTTTGATAGACAAGGAATCGTGATAAAAAAAAAAAGCTAGGGCATTTTTAGCATTTCTAGGCTACACCAAAGAGTCAACTTCAAAAGCTTAGTTTCCGAAGCATCTTCGAAGAACTTACTATTCTGTAAATCTTTCTCCATTGGCTACAAAGTCCCCATTTTACATCACTTAAAATTTAAGTGCAAAGGACAACCCATCACTTTTTAATAGATCATCTTTCCAATTTCTCCTTAAATGGGGTCAGCATCAAATTGAAGATATATCTCATAAACCATGACTATGAGATAATTTTGAAAAGGGTAATTTATTAAATAAGACATCACAGATCCATCTTTCCTGATAGTTCCTCCTACCACACTTCTTCAGTGATACCTCCCTCCCACACCTCCTTTCCCACTTCTTATTTCTTCCCAGTCTACTAACCTCCTCTACACAAACTAATTACCTTTCCAGTTACAATCAAACTTCCCCAACTTTAGGTCTCCTAGTATCCGTAAACAGTAAAGGAGGCCTATCAGACTGCTGATTCGAATAGTTTGAAATTCTTAATTTTTTGTAAATTTAAAACAATGTTTATTGAACAACAAAACTATAGAAGATAGGAAAAGAACCATTCCCTAAAAGCGAAAAAAGTACACTTAGTTTACGACAATTTTCTTCCAATTAGACAAAATCAAACTAAATGGATAATTCCAAAAAAATGAACTGTAACCTCTTTTGCAATTCTAAAATAATTTATGCTCATAGATCAAAACTTAACTCTTAGGCATTGAAGAGAAAATACGGAGCAAAGTAACACAAATTGCCAACATATCCAATTTAAGATGAATATCACCTTTTGGACCTTTCTAATAAAAAAATTCAGTTAGAAATCTATACATGTTTGAACAGAATCCAACAATCTGTCTAAAAAAGGGAGAGAGAGTTTACAACAATCTGACTAAAAAGGAACGAACTAAAAAAGGTAGAAAAATTTCACAAAACTCCCTCGAATAAACTCACAATTTATTTGAACATGATCATTAATTTCCTCGCAAACCTTGCAGAAGAAGCTATAATGAGAGCGAAGAGCTAAGAAGGGGTGTCTGCTTTGATTTGATCGCACATACACAAATTGTCCTTTATAAAGGCCCAGACAAACATTTGAATCTTGGATGAGAATCCTTTCTTCCAAATAAGAATACATAGACAGATAACACAAAAGACTGTCCTTAATTCACCTATCTCGGTTTCAATTCATTAACTTTAAAACCGATGTAATCCTCCAGAATGAAAAACAAAGAAATATATACTTCCAGAAAAATTGCAAAAGGAACCACAATTAGCAGGATTAGTCAAAAGTCTTAGAACAATTACACTTAATCATGGCATGTCACAGGAAATCAGTCTCCAAAGAAAATATTCCAAAGCCATTTTCCCAACTTGTTCCTTGCCCAAAAGTTGTTGATCACACATGAGCCCCTTCAGATTGCTTGCAACATCCAAATGAGTCAAATGAAAGTTTTTGGTGCTATTCTTCTTTCTCTTTGAGACATTTTTTTCCTACTTCATGTGCTTTGGTGGCTGTAAAAAAATGGTTGAGGATTACATTGGTTTTGTCACTACCTACTATTTCCGAAGATTTGTTAAATGAATTACCAACTTACGGACTAGATAACTGTTGTCCTTTGTCTATAGTCTTCTCTTTCTGTGAACATATTCGTTGATTCTCTCACACTACAGTTGAGTGTTACTTGTCCTTGGCATTGGTCTACTAGCATTACTTGTTTACAGCATCCTGTGCCCATTTATGATAAGTTCTTCCAACTAGGCACCTTCGATTCGATAGGTATCTGGACGAACTATTATATCTTTTCTACAATATTTTGGTATGGCACTGGAACTAAGAGAATATGTCAAAGCCCCCCTATATTTGACACCAGAGTTCCCTTTACTGATTACTTTGATGCAGATCTATTACTACTACTACTACTGTAGAACTGGTAGTGATGGCCTCACGCATAAGAGATAATGAGGGTGACCATGCAAGTCATTAAGAAACTCAGTTAGCAACGGCAGGAGCTAAAAGGTCAGAAACTGAGGGCATCTTGCGCCAAAACTAAAGTAGACAGAAACCCCATAAAAGAGGAATTGTAGGAGCTCAACAGTCATTTTCTCATCGTGTATATTTGAATAAATGTACATGACGTTTATGTATGATGTAGAATTAATATTTTGCGTAGAATGGGTATATTAAGGTAAATATGCTTAAAATTCATGAATATAACCATGTGCATCAGGTATTCAGATTTGGTATTAAAATAACTGATACATACCTCATTTGTCATCAAGCTGCTTTCTGACTTCCTACAAACTCAGCAACAGCATTGTTTTGCTCGTCCAGCTACACAGATACATCATTCTTTGACCTTGGCCAACTACGGCAGGAAGGGGGGTTTCTTTTACGACATAGATGGCACCTGAATCCAATAAGCTTGTCTATTTTATTTGAATCAAGTCCAAAGGCATCTCCATGAAACCACCCTGGGTAGTATGTTGATAGGATGTTTATTTGAAAAAAAAATAGATTATATGAAAAAAAAACATTATATGGAAAGAAAACCAGATCGATATTGAAGGAGTCATGTTATAAGAAAAGGTAAATAATTAGTATTATTTTCATCCTAATCAGGATTAAACGTGACGTGTCATAGGTAATGGGACTAAAGAAGACAATCTGCAGAAAAGCCAATAGAATTCACCTCCACAAATTTCACAGGCAACATAGTCACAAGCAGGAAAGTATCCTGGCTCCAAACAAAGTTGGCATCTTGGTTGATCAAGAATGGCCGAGTTTTGAGAAGATGCAAAAAGTGTTTTCTCCCGAAAGCACACCACTCTTTCATCGTTAGGCTTCCTAGATAAGTGAAGTCCATTAAGCCAGTAGCTGTGATACACCTTAGATCTCTTTTTCTGCCAAGAAGAACCACTCTTTGGCTGTTTGGAACCACTCTTTGGCTTTCTAGAACCATTGTTTTTGGAAATAATTTTTTTGGCTTTCTTGGGTTTTGCTTTTTTACGTGGCTTTTTGTTTTGTGCATATAAGAATTTAGCTTTTCTAGAAGATCGACGCAGAGGAACAACTGCTGTCATTTTTTTCTTAATATGTGATTTTTTTGGTCGCCCCACTATTTTCTTGTTTTTCAACTTCAACAAACTGTGATCAGAATCAGCTTTTTTACATTTTTCTGACAGCACCTTCATTTCCTGCACGCCAATCTTTGCTATTTTCTCTTTTTTCAAACTTTCTCCGTAGCTACAACTGTGACAGATATATGTCAATCCAGAATTGATGGACTCAGAATACTTCTTCACATGCCTTCTATGGAAAAAACCTAAAGAAATGTGGAGTAGGAGTAAGATATCTGCAATGCAACTGGAAAAAGATTACAGGAAAAAAATTGATTTCAAGTAGCCGTATACGATAAACCACTTAACAAATGAAAAAGAATAGCCTTAAAAAAAATTAAAATCAAGGCCAGATTAGAAAAACAAAATAATAACCAAGGTCAAATGGCCATCCATACCAAGAAAATCAACATATAAAATTATTTTTGCCTATATTTATCGCCACAAAACTGTGTTGAATAGTTTTTGTCGTTCAATTGTTAAGATTGAAGTAGATTACTTGTTTCCTTGCAAGGTTACCTATCACATTGAGTGGATTATTTTCCCGGACAGGACTTCTCTTTCGTCTAACATAAAAAAGTGGTGAAATGTCTCTTTCAAATTCAAGAATGATGATTATTCACCAAATATCTTTTTTTTCTTATGCCGATAATATCAAGTTGAAAAACAAAATCAAGAAAGTCTTATAAACCTAAGATTTAAAAAAAATCATTAGAAACTCCTATAAATTATAATAATTTAAAGTAAAAAGCTATACGTCAACTATTATTTTTCGTGATTGATAAAAAAATCAACTATTGCATGTCAACAGAAATTCATATGAAGTACAAAAAGATAGTTCTGAAAAGCTTAACAATAATCTAGAACCAAATGAAATTAAGTAAGGATTCATTAGATAATCACCTTTGCAGGACTGGCAGCTTACAGCTTCCCTGACAAGGAAAAAAAGAAGGAAAATCAATGACATTGTAGAAAAAGGAAAGATGCTAATTGTTCCTTAACGAAAAGGAAAAGGAAAATGGCATTCAAGGTAATACCAACTATAATTAAAAAGGTTCATGCAAGGTGCTTGTTTAATGTGTATTTACTTTTAAGAGTTTTTTATGGGCAGAATTTTTATTTTAATGTTTAAACTATAATTTTAAAGTTAAATGTCTATTTTTATGGGTAAAAAATCATCCAAAATTTCTAATTCGGGCAAAATTAACAAGACATTCTTACAGACTCCTCTTCCTTGGATTGATTCACCATTGCCGAGCTGTATATTATCCCGGTTGTCGGATCTGTTGGAGTTGAAGCTCTTCTACTAATTCTTTTGATATGAAATTGTGGGTGGCTCCACAATCAATCAATACTATCACCTACTTTTGGTACAACATACCCCATAGTCGCATTGTGTGTGGCGACGATATCCCAACTACTGAATTTAGGGATAATTCTACTCGGTCATTCTGCTCGATATCTATCGCAGAACTTCGCTCTTCTTCTACTACCATTTCTTGATTTTGTTCATCGTCATCTTGCAATACCAAAACTCGTAACATTCTCTTCTTACATTGGAGGTTGGCTGACTATTTTTCATCACATTGGAAGCATAATCCCCTATCTCTCCTCAGCTTCATTTCTGCATTCGTTAACTGCCGTCGGCGTCGGCATTGAATCATACACATTTTCTTTAGCTGTTCTTGAATCATACACATTGTTTCTTTCATATGATTCATTCCTTCTTCCAAATTTTCCATTCTTTTGAATTATTCTTTCATGCCGGTCATTTCTTTCTGCCACTCCAGGGCATTTTCTTTTTGTGCTTCCAATGTAGTCGGCATCATATTCATAGAACAACTGTGTTCTGATACCCATGTTAGGAATCTTGAAAGAATTCCTAAGAAAAACTTCCTCTTTTTATTGCATTTCAAAAAAACTACAACTTTGGGAACTTTGAGGGTCCCTCACCTCCACAATACAATTTCCAACTACCTTTACTCCCCTCTCTTCCGTTATATCCTCCTCCCCTTATTCAGTTATTACACCAACTTCTACACAACTATCCTAATCGGTTATTATCTCTCTTCTTATTCGGTTTCCTTGCATAAGTAAACCGTAAGGGAGGCCTAACATATTTTTTTCTTAATAACTTTAGAATTATTTAAACAAAAAAAGTAGTTCATATTCACATGCTTTCGCTTTTAAAATATTTGAATAATAGCTCTCAGAGTTATACTGCAAACGTTTGGGTTTGAAGAGAAAAAATACAAAGAAGAGAATGGAATAACCATTGTCGAGAAGTAAACTCTTATATATAAAAAAAATTCTCTCTAATTAGAGAGAATTGGGCTAAATCATAGAAAACTAAAAACAATACTCACACTCAGTAGTATTATTCCTAAGGTAATTGACAATATATGATAGAAGATAGCGACATTGCAGTGGAACCATAAAGCTAAAAAAAAGTAAAAATGCTTCACATGAGATTATAATCCAGAATTGAAAAAAACAATAACAGAAATTCTTTTGAAATGAAAAAAAAAAAGTGAAAGTGAACTCCTTAGGTACCTTATAGGGATATCTTTGTTACAATGTCCACATTGAGAAAGCTCCGATTTTTCTGCTCTCAAAAACAAATATGAAAATCCCTTCTTCTTCAAAGACTTAAAGTTTTCTCTTTGCAATTCAACTGCTTTTCGAGCTTTGACCTCACATGACTTGCGAGCTATTCTTTTCTCCTCAAAATTCTTTAACAAATGTAACGGAACATAGGTTTCCTCAAGCCAGTATCTCTTTTTCTCACCAGAGGCTTCTTCAAACGTTTTCCCATGTTTCTTAACAACATCAGGAATAGCTTTTCTTTTTCCAAAGTCAAGAAGATACTTTACAATGTTCTGCTCCAGGCACTTTCTGCGAACAATAACCTTTTTAAACAGCCTAAAAGATTTTCTTGATTCAGCGTCCATTGTAGGAAGAGGATGAGTGTTTTCAATGTCATCCCACTTGATGTTCGCGTCAAGCTCTCTAACCTGCACCATGTCACGAACATAGTCAATGCAAATTCTTGAATCGCCTAATCTCTTGCAAGTTCTTTTTTGTTGAGCAACTGCATAGGGTTCACTAAAATGATGAATTAGAGTATAAAAACTGTGCATAATAGTGATGTAAAGAAAAATGAAAGAAAATGATTATGCTGATTGACCTGCATTTCAAATAACAATTGGATGCGAAGTGAATGTGTCCATCTTAAAAAAGAAACAATAAACGATAAATAAACTAGAAAGTACTTCCACGGTCCGGCGTTAACCGTTCCCGCTACCCATGGTTCGGCTACCCACGAGCTCGAGCTTGGAAATGACATATTCTCTAGGAGAGGGATTCATATTCATATCAATTCAAAGATGAGAAATACAACTCTAATGACCTCTATTTATAGGAAAAGTAAACTAGTTTTAATACCTAAAATACTCTTAAATATAAACCTAATAATATTGATTAAACTCTTAATTCATAATGCAACACAATTTTAAGAATGATTCTAAATCACACAAGAAGAAAGAACTTGAAAGAGCAATTAATGATGTAAGCACTGGCAGTGATAAATTACATTGTCCTTCGCAATATACCTGCATAGCAAGTTGTTCTACACTAGTTGAAGCCTCAACAGCAGCTCGCCAGGAAACACATCTACTTCTTTTGGCAGATTCTGAACCTTCAAGATATAAAACGTCCCGAATCTTTGCACATCCCGCTGTTCATTCTTCAACAATCTCAGAAAACTTATTCAAACAATTGTGTCACGGCCTATGTCCATGGCCCATATTTCAAGTTCTCATTTCTTTTACCTTAAACAAATTTATTAAGTTTTAATGATCACGTTGGCTAATTTATGGTTACAAATCTAATGAGATGACTATCAAATTACAATTTATTTATTTGTTAGACATTTACAATTTTAGTTTTGGTATTGAAAGAAACTTCGAATTATCTTTCTATACTTATCATTCATAATCTTTTCATCTTTCTTGACGGTGCCATTTACAATTTTTCTCATACCTTTGGTTCATATATTTTTATAAAGGATCAAGTTCGCTAATCGTGTTTGCCTTCGAAAATTGATTATCAAACTCATTTTTATTGGTGAAGTTCATTTCAACTCCTTAGATTTATTTAACAAGAAAAGAAGAAAGACAAACCTTGCCGGGCAGCTCTGGATGCCATACAAGTAGGCAAGATCTTCCAATTAAACATCTGTCGTGAAAGCCTACCACCCCTCCACCAAAACATGCCCAATCCATTGACAGGATTAGGAGAAGAATTAGAATCAACATCTGAATATCTACCCCTTTTTCGACCGAAGCCATGTTTTGATGATGAACGTAGAGAAGAGTCAATGAAATGTAAAGCTGAACCTAAAGTTACCACAGAATCTATGTGCTTGAACCACTCCGCTGAAATTGCACGAGGATGCAAATTGGCTTCTAGCTGTATATTAACCATAAGAACATATAATGATCAACATCTTCGGTTTTCATACGCAGCATTTGTTAAACAAATGCAGACAAATGCAACATTAGTGTAGATTTCACTCTCCGAGTAGATTTCACTTTTTAGACTTGTCATAATCATACTGTAGTGTTGTACATGAACAATAAAGAAAAAGAGAATGGATCTTACAGTCAATAAGAAGTGTTTAACTGAAGTTAGATCAGGTGCCTTCAAAATAATTTCTCTCCAGATCTTGGATTGATGAGGATTCAGCCATGGGCCCAAAAGCAATCCTTGTAAACGATCCTCAATGGAAAGCAGCTTATGCAAAACATACTTGAGATGCCCATTTTCAGACTCCTTTGACAGATGGATAGCCACATCAAATTTTACATCTTCAAAAATTGGCCCCACATTCATGTTAAACAAACAATCTTTGTCTTCAAAAGTCTTGCAATGATGGCACCATCCGCATTGCTCTTTCTGCAAAGCCATGTCAAGGTGGTGAATAATCGGCCAATGAAACTTGGTCGTTCGCTTCAGAATGGCCTTTATCTGGGCTGCAGTTATTTCTTCTTCTGACATGATGACATCCCTGGTTTTGCCAGACGGTGCAGAAATCAACTCTGCAACTGATGAAGCTGATTGTGCAAAATGGTACAAGTTCACATAATTATTATTGTTTCCCTCTGATTTATTCTCACTATCAATGGTTATGGCAGATAAAGTGTGCCCGTGATCTGTAGATTCTGTATTCGTTTCTTGTTCACCATCCAAGAAAGAAGGTACCAAAGGAGAAACATTCCCAGATGGAATACTGCCTGGTTTTTCAGCTGGAAGATTCTCTACACCTGCATTTGCTCGAGCAATTAAGGCTGATTCTGCAAGCTTTATCCCAAGATCTTCTAAATTACTCATGGAATCTAGAGTGGATTGCGGTCCTGCAAAGTCAGAATTACCATATGTTCTAGCAACTGAGTCTTCTTCAGGCTTCTCATTATTTGTGTCATTATCAGAAAAATACAAACTGGATACTGGCAAGGGTTCAGTTGATATTGCAATAGCCGGATATTCTTCAACAAGAATCTTCTCTGAGAATGGAACGGCGAGTTTGGGTGAGGCAACTTTATGCTCTTCTCCATCAGATTTAGAAGGGACATCCCATTGCTTGTAAATAGCCATCAAAATACCACTATACCAAATATGTGATGATCTCAGGGACTCAATGACAACATTAAGGTCATTCCTATGATAATAATGGAAAGATGATTCAGGGTCGATCGAATCTGACCTGCATAACAGAATCAAATTAAGTAAGCATACATCTAATTATCTAGAGAATCTGGTTAATGAGGCTTGTAATATAGAAGATAAAAAAATGATTGGAGCTAGATTCATATTTGTGAACAAAAATAATCTAACATCAAATTAAATGAAGTAACTCAACTCATATAAACTATTGTTGAACATTATCTTCCATGTCCACTCATAATAGAAACAATTATAGGACCAAACTCTCTAACAACCACAATCCAACAATCGAATGACACATCCCAAAGCATATAAATTCTTATCCCACAATCTATTTCTTAGAGTCTACCAAATGCATCTCTGTGAGCGTCCTTTGTGGCCGCTTATTTTTCATTGACCTTTTAAGCTCTCATAATATTTTTAAAAACTAAAAAAGATGGTTCTTCAGCTTATAAAAAGCAAACTAGTCAAAGATTGCAAAATGATCCAAGCTTTGAAAGCTAAACAAAATTCCATATAAATATGAGTTTCAATTTTTTTTTTTGCAAACTTTCCTTCTTCATACACCTTCCCTTCCAGTCCACAATAGTATGAATGATATACACAAACAACCACACAAAAAAACAAAAATAAATGATGGCAGATGGTGGCATGCAAAGATAAATGAATCACAAAAAAGAATTTTATTTTAAATTATTAAACAAAATGAAACTAAACCAACTCACACCAACAAATAGCCTGCGCTACAAAAAAAGAGCCTTCCATGAAGATCAATTCCCAATAGCTCAGCACCTCGTAGTGACTTCGGCAATTTAATCCAGGGCTTACACCTGTCAATGGCACACTCAGGACAGTACCAGTCACCATCTGGTAAAGATTCATTGGCGATTCCAACACACTTTGTATGATAAGCAGCAGGGCAGCCATCACAGCATATTAAACTCCCATCCATTTTACACAGACAACATTCATCGCTGTTCCAGTCAGTAGTATCATCCAAAATATCATCAGTCAAACAAGAGCCACCAGAAACATCCACCTTACACTTCCTTTTTTTATAGACCTCGAATTTAGTACTCCTATCAAGAACTGCTTCTGACTCATAAGCCAAGGATCTTCTATTAATCTCAGACCTAAAGGCTTCCGCTTCAATCATATCATCACATAGACATCTGAGTATCTCAATCTTAAGCTGTGTACTTTGTTTGTAGTAATCGTTTCTAAATAAATTTAGTTGACTAAGATGTACACCAGGTCTCAAGCCTGGACCGTGTGTCACAAGATACTCAACCGTAAACATAGGCCATGTAATCAAGTCCAAAAAATCCCAATTAAGACTCCTACATCAACATTAAAAAAAAATAAGGTGCTACAGTATCCTCCCAATATTACAAAGAAAAACACAAAGCAGAACAAAAGTAAGAATAAAGACTCCACAAGATTAAAAGGGCAGGTAAATGCATACCTCAGGCAGCTAGAAGCAGATTCAGAACCTTCGGACGAAAGATACTCCAAATGCTTTCTAAGAACATGTAAAACAGAAACGTGAATGCAATCAAATAAAGTACAAGGAGTTTTGCACTTTAGAGCGACCACAAAATCCTCCAACTCAAATGGGCTCAGAAACAAAAGAGTACTAAATGATCTCAAACAGGCATATATTGAGAAAAGGTCAAGGATGGGGACGTCTTCAAGATTTAAGTTTTTTGAAGAAGGGGGTAATTCAAGCCTCAGGGGCAGTTTAGGAGAATTTTCAAATCTTTTACAGGATGGAGTAACTTGTTTTTCCTCAGTCACAACACTAACCACAAGAGATATAGATTGATCATGATCAGATAATGGTGTAAGCACAATTTGATTTTGGGCAGAGCCACTGCGTGTGCTTCTCCTCAAAACTCTCTCAGAAGTGTATGTTAAATCATTGGAAAGTGTCCTTCTCCTCTTCTGGACGTTACGTTGTTTGCTATAGCTTTCTGAATTGACACGGTAATCACAAGGCGCTGAAGTATTAATCTCAGAAAGACCGTCTTTTAACTCAATTTGAACTAAATTACTATCCTCATTGATATTTGAATATGAAGTATCAAACTTGTTGGCAGTTGCATCACAAGTTGAAGCAGCATAATCTTTCATCATTTGTTCAACCACCACTGTCGATTCAGCTCCACGTACTTTGTCAGGATGTATATCAGCACTTTCCGCTGCCTCATCTTCTTTAATATCAAGTCGAACTTCATGAAGAATTACATCTGCTGTACCGGCTCCCAGGGAATTTTCTATGAAACTCTCACCTTCCTCATTTGGGCTGTCCTCAACCATGGCGACAGATGTACTAGCCTCATCTTCTCCATCTTTACCATCCTGATCATGAATCATTACATCATCACACTCCATATTTAAATCAAAACCACACTGTCTTCTTTCATTTCCATCAGCGGACGAGCACATATGGGCCACATTCAAATCTTCATCATTATCCCCATTCGCGTCCAAATTCAAATCAATCTCTCTTCGTTTTGAAGTCAAAATACCACTGGAACTAGCAGGCAAGTCAATGAAAAACTTTTCAGTCATCCTCTCGTTTAAGTTTAACCTAGCATTCAAATCAAAATCCTCACAGAAATTGTCAAAACCAACTTTTTTCTCAGTAACATGCCTAACATTTGTTATTTTCAGAGTAGCCTCGCTGATTCCATTACTTTTAACAAACCTGCTAAGAGTTCCAAGGTTCTCCGCGCACTCATCGTTTAAATTTAAACAACAGGACTCGGCATATTTACGACAGGCTCCACTGATATCCGAGCCCATTCCTAGGGTTCCTAGGTGATTCACTTTGACAGTCACCAAATTTTCACCACCTCCCTCTTCATCGTCAATCTGGTGGTTATTCCCAACACGCAGTCGTTTCTTCGGTTTGCGTCCACGGCGGAATCTTTGCCCACCAGGCTGAACTTTGCCTTCCAACAACGAAGAAACCTCAGAAAAATCCAATTCCTCGGAATCACCGTCCTCGTATTCAATCTCGAAAAAGCCAGACGCTGAATCATACGATTTAACAACTCCCGAATACAATCCAAACCCCTCGAACTCTTTCTTCACAGTTTTTCCCAGAAATTCCGCAGGAGCAAAACTTAATTCCATGATCTATCACAATAACCACTCCACCCCCAACCAGAGGCCAAAACCGCTCCTCCCGGTCTCTTCCCCCTCTTAAATTGCGTTACGGGACAAAGAAGAGAGGAGAAACACGCGAATCGTTCTCCTGGAATGGCTTCAACATGCAAAAAACGCGCGAGTGGAGAAAGAGGAAGTTGCGCGTCTGGTGAACCAATGGGCCTCCCCACCTTTCCAATGAGTTCGTCGATCCCCTCCCTCTTCAGTCGCAAAATGCAGAAAGCGACTCCATAGTCAAATCAAATAACTAATCAGAATCGCCAAATAACCGAAAATTCCCAATTTAATTAATTTTAAAACATTCTAAATCTCCTCTCCTCAAAAAATATTGAAGCTTAAAATTAACCTAAAGAATCACGTTAGAACCCCTAATCATTGAGATAATAACGTGCACTATACACACCCTAGCTCGACATTCTCAATCTACAAACTCATTTTCAAAACATTCTAAATCTTCTCATCCAGGATGAGAAAAATGCTATATATATATATATATATATGTATATTGTATGGCTAATGGCTACCTTCCACTTCCACATTGGCTTTCAGTTCTTCCCCACACTTTCTTCCATGGCCACCAAGCTTCCCTTTCCACCCATCACCGATTTTCACAACCCATCTGTGAAGTTCGCAGAGACTCACCAAAGGGTCCCTATTTGTGCTCTTCCGCAGCTCAGTTTTCCTCCTACTTCTTGTTTTTCTACGAACATTATAAGCTGTAAAGGGGCTTCCCTCTCACCTGCTCTTGCTCGTGCTATCAAGCAGGAAGTGATCGAAAGCTCTGAGTCATCAGGAGATTCCGATGTTTCGTCTTCTTCTTCCTCAAAGTTTGTCCTCGTGATTGGGGGCTCTGGCGGCGTTGGTAAGTTCTATTGCAAGAAACGGGTTCGTGTTTGATTGTGGACACAGTGGTATTGTGCTTCCAAAAGTTTTTTTTTAATTTAGTTTATATTTATTTGGAAGATACTGACGCTTTGGCGAGACGAGATTGGAGCTGTTCTTTAAAGACAATCTGAATTGTGAATGGGAATTGAAATGTTTTCAATGAAGACTTTAATTTTTTTTTATAATTCTTGATCATATGCATCGATGGTTATTTGAAAAGTATTTGAAATAGGCTGTGTTCTTGTTCTTTAATTGTTTAGTTTTGATTCTTGTTTCAAAAGCTCAATGCTTTTCGAAGTTACTTATAGAATCTTATGGTACACAATGACATTTTTGGTTCTTTGTAAAACTTAATGTTAAGTTTTTACAGGGCAGTTGTCGTGGCCTCATTGCTAGAACGTAATATCAAATCGCGATTATTACTTCGTAAACCAGAGAAAGCAACTTCATTATTTGGAAAACAAGATGAAGGAAAGCTAGAGGTGATAATTGTGTTAGTCATTGAAGGCATTTTTATATGTGTTGAGTATGAAATAATAAAGGAATAAGTTAGGGGCTAAACGGGACACAATTACACGATTAGAGTATTAGTTAATCATGTGCTCTTGAGAGATTACACGATTAGAGTATTGAATCTGTGTAATTCTGGATTCTATCTTAATTTTTGAGTTTTAGTTTGTTGTTATAGATTTGGGGTTTGTTCTTTTCGAGTTCCATGCATAACAATTTGTTTTGGGTTCTCTCTCATAGACCAATCTTTGGTATATTTGACAAAATCTATCTCTTGAAAGAGTCCTTAGAAATTGTTCTAAATCAGTTTTTTGAACTTAATAGGTAGTCAAAGGGGATACGAGAAATCCAGAGGACTTGAATCCGTCGATGTTCGAGGTTTTTGATTTTGATTAAATCAAATTTCTTATGCTCTTATCATGTATTTGAATAAAAAAAAAGATAATTTTTTTCGGGTATCGAAGTTCAAAAGAATGAACTTATTTGTTTATTTCTTGAATGTGTGCTCCAGGGTATCACACATGTGATTGGCTGCACAGGGACAACTGCATTTCCTTCGAAACGGTGGGATGGCGATAATACACCGGAAAAAACAGGTTCGTCTTTCATGTTGAATTTAAATAGATCAACGGAAGAATCTCAACCTATTGGATTATTTTCAAGTGCATTTATTTCGAGACTCAGATGACTTCAATCTAAAAAATAAACTTAGTAATTACCAATGATTTAATTGGATTATGACTTCAAATATCTATATCGGTCATTCACCCTAATTAAAATATGGGTAAAATACTTATGAATGCTCAAATTTAGGGATGAAAAACAAATGTCCTTAAAACATTCTTTTGGATAAATAACCACATGAACTTAGTATCGTGAGCAATAAAGTCGAATCGTAAGAGAATCGTTCAAGAAATCACCTTTTCCTAATGTGATTTTCTTTGTTGAACAATTTTCAAAGAGAAACAACTCATATAAGAACGGTTTCGCAAAAGTTCAAAGCGAAACAAGTTGGAAAATTCACCGCCAACATAGCTGAAATCGTCAAATCAACTTGCTGTGAAAAAATGTAACAAAAATGCAATTTCTTGTTTGGCACCTTAACAATGAGGACTCAATTGCAGTTCAAAAGGCTAATTTACAGAACAGAAGTTGAAGAACATATGAATAACTCCTCTTTACTATTTATCTTTAAATTTTAATAATTTATATGTATTTTTCCCTTAAATATCTAGTGTGAAGACCATTAAAGGTTAGATTTCCACATGAAAGATGACATTAAAGATGCAATTTAAGCTATCAAATACCCTCATATTAAAAAAAAGTTTAAAAAAAAATGCTAACCCAGTAGCCAATGAAGCAAAATAAGTGACCCATCATCCCATCTGGAAAGTGGAAACACCAAGAAGTTTGAATTCACAGCTAAGAACTTTGCTTGAACTGGCCTTTATAACTTTGAGAATATTGGTGTGTAAATGTACTTCTAGCTTTATTAAGTTTGGAACACTTTGAATGGTAATTGAGCCCCGAAAGCTCTTCAAACTGTAGATTGGGAAGGAGTGAGGAATCTCATATCAGTAATTCCATCATCAGTGAGGAGAGTTGTCCTTGTTTCGTCAATAGGTGTCACCAAATTCAATGAATTGCCATGGAGGTAAGACCCTTTCCTTTGTGAGTCACTCATGAATAAAAACAATTTTACATTTATTTTCTCATTTTACTCTATAAAGATACTTTTTGAAGTGATAAATAATGATTTGTGAATTAACGGTAAATTTTAAATAGTTAATTTACTACATTAATTGCACAAATCATTATTTGACCCTCTAAGAATGTGTTTCGAGAGTTAATAAGAGAAAAAAATTATTCAATGAATAATATTGTTTATCTATTTGCCTATACTTTTCAATCACTTGTTTTTTCTAAGCTCTTCATCACTTATCTCTGAACTCTTCACATATTTGGTCATTGAATTTCTTATAACTCTGTAGCATCATGAACCTTTTCGGTGTTCTTAAATATAAGAAGAAGGGAGAAGATTTTCTTCGAGACTCAGGTCTTCCATTTACGATAATCAGGTCTGTGTATTTCCTCGAGTTTCGAAATATCCTCAGTTTAACTTAATTTTCTGATGCATATTTTATGTATAATAGAGCTGGTAGGTTAACTGATGGACCATACACCTCCTATGATCTTAATACTTTGCTCCAAGCTACTGCTGGCCAACGGAGAGCCGTTCTTATCGGTCAAGGTAATAAAAAGTAACAAAGAAAACTGCAATTTGTACTGAAAAAGTTTGAATCCATCTTCTGTTAGGAAATGATTGTAAGAGTATGGTAGTAATTATACAATGTGGGTAAGTTTTTAGAAGTTAATAGGAATTAATGGAAGTTAATGGAAGCTAGTGCATTAAAGGGTTATAAATATAATAATATAAGAATTGAATGAGGGGGAGGGAAAATAGGGAAGAGGGCAGATCTTCTAATTTTTATCAAATTGTTGTATTTTATGTGTATAAATATATAATCTTTATGTTTGTATATTTTATGATAGTTCGTCTAGATTCCTAACATCTTATTTGATCGGTTGATTATTATTTTATTTTGAAAATGGAAGTTTTTTGATCTATGAAATGTGTGGATTCTCTTATGCACGGAAATCAAATAAATTTTTGGGTTTGAATGAATCCTCTCAGGAGATAAACTGGTTGGAGAGGCCAGTCGGCTAGTCGTTGCCGAGGCTTGTATACAGGCTCTGGACATTGATTTTACGGCCGGTGAAATATACGAGATCAATTCAATCGAGGTAGTTTCTACGAGGAATCTATGTTTTCTCTACTCACAAACCCATAATTTAGATTTAATAAAGTCTCTGTATCTCTGTTTATTTATTTATTTATGCAATTCTAGACTGAGGTTGTCGAAAAACAAGTAGTTTTGTAATGCCTAAGATTAATAGTTTTACCATTTTTGGAAGATGTTATTCAGACACCGATTATGGTTCTACGATTTGAGATCGGGGAAAGACGATTAAAAATATTATATCATCGTGTAGTTTTATGAACGACGATGCGTAAGCAGTAGCAAACTTTTCCTCAGTTAATCTTTTTTGAAAAAAAAAAAGACCATGATTTGGAGATAGTTTTTGAGATCGATCTGAAGATCGTTCTAGATTTTCAGTTGTATTCGCGTTTTCTTGGTTTGTCGTGCAGGGGGGCGGTCCAGGGAATGATACAAAGAAGTGGATTGAACTCTTTGAAGCTGCTAAAGCCAAGTGAGGAAGCCTTGTTCCACTCTAATTGTAATTATCCTCCCTAATCCATATTTAATTACATGCCTTGACAATGTAAATAGTCAAATTATGATTAATCTCCCATTTGTTTTTGTATAATAAAGAAATCCCAATACTATCACTCGACACGATTACAACTATATGATTGGGCGATCCTTAATTTTGTTTCTATTCAAGATATTATGGGAAAATTATCGAAAAATGAATTATTGTTTGATTAAAAAAAATTAAAATTGTATTCTAATTCATTGTTTCAAACCCGAATTCAACACAAACGATACGTTGTTTCCTGGTTTCAAACTTTTTTGGTCTCTCAAACAATAGAATTCATGGGATGATATCGAGATCAGACTGAATCGAAATATCAATAAATGATCAAACAACGTTTCAATTTTATCGGCAAAAAGTGTAAAGTACGCCACTTTTCTTCAGCCGTCGCAACAAGAGCACGATTTTATCGCTCAATAATGCGTGTCAAAAGGACAATACTTTAGAAAACCGCTAACATGTTAGATTACAATTTATAAGTACAGATTTTGAATCAAGTACATATGAAACATCTTCGGGACGACAACTTAAATACCCGAATCAGAATTCGATTCAATTTCCGATGAACTCTCCTCTTTCATCCCATGGACGAACGTCGTAAGATTTTCCAACCATACTGCGTTTTTTATTTATCGTCCCGTCCTCACAACGGTACTCTGGGAAGTAATCGAGAAACTCTTTGCTTCCGAGTTCGACGATGCCATTAAATAGAAAGTTCCTTATCAAGTCCTATGAGAATCGATGAAAAACGATAAGTTTAACGAAAACAACACGAAACTCGGTCGAATTGTTCCACTCACGACATGAAATTACCTTCGCTCGAGTTTCTCCCGTCAACTTCTTTAAAACTCTATGACCAGGATCCTGTTTTCAAGAGGTATTTTTATAGTTAAGAAGATCGATTCGACCAAACATCTCATAGATTTATCGATGACAAATATTTTAAATCGCAAATATTCAATACCTTTTCCGCTCTCCAAGTCAAATATCGATGTTGTGCTTCACGATTACGGGAAATTTGAGATGGGTCGATCTCCTTCGTTGCGACATTCATCAGTTCAAGCCACGACTGCAATTAAAGTGGATTCTTCACATATCAGTAATCATAATCATCTAATTAGAACGATAATTCCCCCGTGGAACATATAAACTATTAAACAACGTATTAGAAACAAAAAAAAAAAAACAAAGAGTAATGTTAGATATCGCAAATTGTTCATTCCTCTGTGTAGAGGACTATGCACGAGGATGAACATGCAAATTGTTCATATCGCGAGCGAAGAACTTTTTTCTTTTAGCCTTGTTATAAGATCTAACAAAGATGAATTGTATTATAAGAGTAATGTTAGATTTATATTCTAATATTATAATAGAAACATCCTTAAATGACGCTAACACATTATTTTGTAGGACTTCCACCTTGTAATAATCCATAAAGGCAGCATATAAGATATCGTAATTTGACTGGCTCGATGAAAACTTCGTCCATATCACGATAGGCGAGAAAAACTTCAAAGATTCACCCGTGAGCTTTCCTCCCCAAGGTAAAAGCTGCATAAAATCTGTTTTTAGTCACCGTGCCATAATCGTAGATATAATAACGAGGAAATAAGACAAAAAATACGAACGTTAGTATTAGTTTTTGATTAAACCGATCTTAAACTTACATTAGTATATTTAGAACCAAGAGGCAATAAACTTTTGTAGTACTTCTCTTTGTAGTCTCTTTCATCGATGACATCGTGCAACGGATTAAGGTCCCTAAACGCGAGAGATTGAGTTTAAGCTCCAAATAATCGAGTAATCCAAATTATGCTTTCAAGTCAAAAAGACAAATTCGGCAAAATTCTACACGTTTTCTTTTAATCTTCAAAGTACATAATTTTAAGAAAAAACCTTACAACACTACGATGTTGGTACTAGCAGCCGTGAAAATATTCACACAAAATATCGGCACGTCAAATTCTGGTTCCGAAAACGCAGCAAAATCCAAAACCTGCACCCACATTCGCCAAAAAAAGTTACTAAAAATAGAACATTTGAGCAATTTTTCTCTACTTTATCGAATATATTCTATTAGTCGACAATATTTTTACTTAAATTTTCTATCGCACATTCCTTTGTGTTTACTAGTTCAGCCATTCCTGCACCCATTATAAATATACATATCCATTGGTAGTCCATCCTAGTGTTTTTGTCCATCTATGGTGCACCCCAAATTTTGATTTTTCGTATGCGAAGAAATCGGACGATAAAATTGAAAAAATCGAGGAAAAACTAGCTGAAAAAACCCAGTGAAAATTGCAGAAAAAACACCAACAAAAAATAAGCTAAAATCCAGTTTTGCGATTCAAAAAAATAAATTTTTAGAGCAACTAGAAAACCATAATACTGTACTTAGCTCTAACATTATGTTATAAAGAAAGAAATTTACAAAAAAACACGAAGAATGTATAGCAGACTCGATTATTCGTGCGGCACTTACAATGATTACTATGAACTAACCGATAAATCATTGAAAAATTAAAGAGAAAAATGAACAACTTATGCAATTACACTAATCGAACGAACATATAAATCGATTTAAACCTGCATAGCTTCATTCTCGATACTTAAACTTCGTAGAAACCTAATCTTTGGAGCTTGAAATGACAAGAGTTCAATCTCTGTTCGTCCATCCGTGGAAGTCACCGAGTTATACTTCCCCTGATAACATTAACATTCAAAGACATGCTGGTATTGGAACACTTATAAGCAAAACTATGTTTGATTAAGAGAATCAGCCCAGAAAAATGAAAATCCCCAAGCAAAGAACAATTAATTTAAGCACATGATTTAAAACTCAACAAGCATTTCCAACTTCTCTAAACAGAGAGCTTAAAATTCGAACAAAAGCCATAACTAAAGAGCAAAAACAAAAGCCATTTTCACATTCTTTACTACTAAACGCAGAAATTCTAATTAAAGGAACAAACGAAGGCCGTACACGCGATTCACCTGCAATGGAGAAGTCACCAAATGGGTACGAGTTTTAGTCTCATCCAAAGCGAACTCAATGAATTTCTTATACGAGATTGCCGAGACCAGCTGAAAATTTCTCTTCCTGGTCGCGTTACAGCTGATGGGACCATACGAGGAAAAAACAAACGACGACGACGAAGAAGAAATCATCTCAAGTACTCCACCATTACAGCAATCAAAGTGAGCTCTCGTCGTCCCTTTGACTTCGGATTGAGCTCGGAAAGTAACTCTCCGGTACTATTTTACACTGTTTCTTCCGACCAGGCTATGTCGGCCGAGTGGAAAGTGGCTAGAATCTGGAATAGCTGTTCTGGTTCGAGTGTTCTAATCTGCTCAGACCGGAAACAGAGGTTTTCGGTACATGTTTTTCAGTTGAAGAATTTTAGTCCTTTTAGAGCCGGAAATTACCTTTTTCTCCCCTACTCTTCTACCAAAAGTCAATTATGATTATCAAATTGATTAATTAAATTTAATAATTTAACAAATCAAACTATAAAATTAAAATTTTTCAATTATATATCTTCCTAAAATATATGCTACCAAATGAAATAGGGATAAGTGAAATTAAAATACAATTAATGTTGTAAATAATAAAAAAAATTATATATTTATTGTACCAATCACTATAAAATTAGTGCAGATTTTAGATTTGACAGAGTTCGTTCATTGATATACAACAACTAACACGATCTAATTTGATGATATGAAAAATACTTTTCAAATCAACGACAACCTATCATCTGTCTGCGTTGTCCTAGTGTGAGAGTTGTTACCATCAATGTTGAGGTAGCTCCTTAGGACATCAAGTCAATGCCTCATATCTCTGGGTCGCTGAGTCACCGTGATTAACCCATTCACATGCTGTCGGGCCGAAGTGTGAGGACCCTGGAGGCGAGAGATTTCGCCTTTTTTAGTATAAAGAGCTTCCATGGTGGTTCGAACAAATATTATAAAGATAACCAAGAGAAATCACACAGA
Organism: Begonia fuchsioides; assembly: GCA_003255005.1. Taxonomy (NCBI): domain Eukaryota; kingdom Viridiplantae; phylum Streptophyta; class Magnoliopsida; order Cucurbitales; family Begoniaceae; genus Begonia; species Begonia fuchsioides. The sequence continues at coordinate 121,474 of QAOC01032784.1, forward strand.
ATTTTACTCTTCGATTAGAGAAAATTAACAAATCTTGATGGAGTTTCGAAAAAAAAAAGTTGCTCCAAACGATGTTCATTTACATAAATCGTCATGAAATTCGACACGAAAAGACACTATGATCCGGTAGAAGGATCCATGTATTATTTCTACCATACAATAGGATCTATGTCAAAATACGGGCTAAAAGATGGGAAAAATTAACAAATATTTTGACAGAGAGTCACCTGAAATGGCAACAAAAATTGCAGAATTTAGATTGCTACTGGCCTACTACCAAGTACCAACTAGAGGATAATCCTCTATCAATGGTTCTTTTTCGAAGAAATTCAGACGTTCAAACCCTTTTTAACACAAGAATATTTTGTAATTAGATCCCAAATTGGTTATACAAATAATGCTATATCAGTTATTTTCAAAAATAAAATTAAGAAATATATACAGAGAGTAGACAGCATCTCAGCATGAAAATTGTATTCAAGTTCGCCGAAGGAAGTCGAGCATATTTACACGATGCAAATTAGATAAATACGAGTGTCAAGAGAATCAAACGCTGAGTTTGGGACGGAAATCGGCGCCCACGAGAGGAGAAATAAATTCATCCAAGCAAGCCATTCGAATCCGCTCGGGAGTGGCCGGGCTATCGAGAGGGAACCATTCGTCGTGCCCGACTTCGGACCTTGCGGCCATGATAGCATCTTTGATGGCAAAAAACACCGAAGAAGCCAAGAAAAATGGAGGCTCTCCAACAGCCTTGGAGGAGTGGAGGGCCTTTACATTTGGGTGACCCTGCAAATACAACCATACCAACATTATGTTTAATCTCATAACTTGAATGACAATTTTAAGCTTTTGGAAAAAGGCAAAGTTTTTTAGATCTCATCTTTGAGAAATTACGTGCCTATCGAGAAAAACTAAAGACTAAACGGATGAAATCATGTCCGATATAGTCAGTGACCATCTCACAATTTTTCAATTTTTCGGGATAAGAAACCCAAAAAATGCATGAAAATTGCAAGAACTTTCAACTAAAAATGAATATCTTTTTATTAGTTTCCAAATAAGAAGCTAATGTTATCTCACAAAGTCTTCAAAACCTTTTTATTTGATTAATCAACCATGCATATAGAACACCCACTTAGCTTATCTTTGTGTTAGTTCAATAAAAATTAAGAAGAAAAGGGCTTTCTGTTTTAAACATGCCAATAAGCATAACATACAATATCGAAATTACAGGCAAAATTTAAAAGAAAAAATAACACAATGAGTTTTTAAATTACAAGTGTTTTTTTTTTTTTTTTTGTAATCAAAACAAGGAAAGATAATTACACCAGAGAAATAACTCACAAAGCAGAGAAAAGTTTGAAAAGTTTCATCAACCTTAACAGAATTTTTGTCTTCGTTTGATATCTCTGATAAATCTCTAGAAAATAAAATAAATCTTACAAGGGAACTTCTGAAAGGATAAAATATATCTAACGATTTAAAAAATGAATGAATCAAATTAAAAAAAAAGAATCAAAATACTAAAATGTGTATGAATTTCAAAAGATCTTGGACTTTTATGAAATTTGGGGCACAGTCATGTTCTACATCAGTTTTTTTCTATCGTGATAATTCATAATAGTATTCAAAAAATGTAAATATAGGGAATTACCTTGAGAAGCGAAACTCTGAATTTGAAAGGGACGTCATTTATAGATGGGATTTTATAGGTACCCGGTCCAGATGTATAAAGACAGCCAGGAGCGATCCACTTGTGAGCTGCATCTCCCCATTTTAACTCCTCAAGTGCCACCCACCCCAAACCTTGTATAAAAGCTCCTTCAACCTGCTTAGAAGGAAAATTTAAATTATATGCATAATTATTATGCACATATTTTATTTTTTTTATAGTTAAAAATAAGGATAAAGATAATATAATCCTAAATGTACAACATCAGGATTGACATTTTTCTATATAAAAGAGATTTAGTTTTTATACTGAATCAAGAGTTAAAGAAATTTATTATTAAAGAAATTAAACCTAAGGAATTCTTTAAGAAACTAATACTAAAAGATCCTAACTCTTGATTCAGTATAAAAACTAAATCTCTTTTAATTAGAAAAATGTCAATACTGATGTTGTACATATTCTTATTAATTATAATGGATCATAACATTAATATCCATTGATGTGTGTGGAAGAGATTGATGATGAAGAAAAGATTCTTTGACAATGAACTATGGATTGTGGATATAAATTTTCTCTAGGAAGTTCCTGGGTATTTCTAACAATATCAATTATCAAGTGTTATTCCTATTTTGACATTTCTAATTTATGGAGTTTTAGTCCCTATTGTCAAAGAGCCAGAGAAATTTTCAGTTATGAATTCGAAATAAAACCAAAGGGAGACTCTCGGTTACAATTTGAGTCTGTTATTATATGTTTGCTCTAGCTTTTGACGTGGAAACAGTTTATTTGGTCGAATATTGGATAATTTGAGGATGAGAAAAAAGGATATTGACAAGACCTGTCCAACATCAATGGCTGGATTAAGTGAATATCCAAGATCCAAGATCACATCTGCTGTTCTTGTGTGAAAATCTCCAGTCAATGTATCGATTTCCACCTCGGCAAATGCTGCTCCGTAGGTGAAGTACCTAAATGGATTTCCTTTACCAGTCGTCCAATCAAAGCCGATATCAGGCGTAATATAAAACCCGTGAGCAGAAAGATCAATCCTTTCTGCATAGCAAGCGCTGGCAAGCTGAACAAAAGAAGGATGTAAAAAAAATTAGAACTTTATTTGTATCTAAGAATAAATATGCTTTCTGTAAAAGAAACTCTTGTACTAATTAAACCATGAACAATGGTAAAAAATAAGATAAAAAAATCAAAATAAAATAATCGAGTAATTGCTGAATGGGTAACTTTGTTAATCACGCATTGGAATCTAAACAATACCTTAGTAAAAGATGTGAAGCTATGTTGTGAAGCAATAGGAGCCATGCGCGCCTTTATTTGCTCACATGCATCGAGAACTGCAGCTCCATACATATCTGAGCTTGCAGATGCTGCCGTTGGAGATGCATTAGGAACCTGTTTTTTAAATGGAAAACAAAAAAGGTAAATGAGAAAATACACAAAACAATGTTTCTCTTTGAATTGCCTTGAGAAAGGATCTTGTCTCTTTCCTTTGTATTATCTTTCTATCAATATACAGCATTTCTTATGGCAAACATAAGAAAATGAAATCCCGAAAGTTAAGGAAAAATCAAAGCAGTTTAACACAATTCATAGTCATAAGCACAGTAGCACTAAGGTAAACTCTGAAGATGCATAAGTCTGATAATGGCTAATATTAATTTTTTTTAGTAAATAGCAATTTACATCCTGAACAATGAAGATAATTGAAACGATTACCTTGTACTTTAAAAATTATCAATGCATACTTTAAACTTTAGCATAATTGTAACGATTATTGTTTTCGTTAAATTTAACGATATTCGTCGATTTAGTTAACACACTTCATCAATAAATGGTAATAAAAAAATTAAAAAGATTATAAATTTATAAAAAATTATTTTTTATAAAGTTTAATGAGTTAAATAAAAATAAAAATTTATTATTACATTTTCTTTCATTTTTCGTCAAGTTATTAAAGTCAAACACACTTACGAAAATAGTTAATCAAATTAACTGACATCTTAAATTAAAAAAAATGTAATAATAGAGTGTCTAGTGCAATTATGTTAAAATTTAAGATATTCATTTAACAACTTTTAAAATACACCGTATCTGTTATAACTATTATTGTATTTTTAAGTGTAAATTGCTATTTGCCCTATATTTTTTCTTGTCATGTTTGATTTGGTGGAGTGAAGGCTGCGCTGAGTGGTTAAGATTAATTTTTTCTTTTTGAGAGTTTTTTTTGTACATTAACTTTTGCAAGTAAGAGTGCCTTTCATTTGCTGTTTCCTGAGTTTTTTTTTGTCTCCATCTGAACACAAATTGGCTCATTACTCAAAGAAAAAATTATCTTTCCTGGTGCTTCCAAATCATGTTCAGAGTTTCGCAGTCCGAATTTCAAATTTTAATTCGTGGTTCATGATACTTGACAAAGTAATATTGATTTACCTTGTCTGTACTCGTCTCTGAAATGAAAACAGAACTAAGAGGAATGTCAAAGGCAGAAGCGGCAACTTGAGCAACTTTTGTATGTAATCCTTGCCCCATTTCAACACCTCCATGAGAAACTAAAACCGTTCCATCAGTATAGACATGGACAAGAGCACCTGCCTACAACCATTAGAACACATCGATATTCATTGATATTATCCATCATCATTAATTTTCAGTTAAAAAATAATAATAAAAGGGTATGAATGATTTAAAAAAATGTCATAAAAATTACTTTGACGAGTCTTTTCCGATTTTTCACAAACCAAAAATATGGTCATGATGCAAATATAATTAGGATATATTTTAGTAATAGTAACTATATTATAAGGGGTAATTTAGTAATAATTAATATGGTTTTCTTTATAAATAGAGGCATTTAGGTCTAGATTTGGACATGTTTTGAAATATATATGAAGTGAATTTCTCTCTTAGAAAGTGTTTATCTTCCGGGCTCTAACCCATGATATTTGCCAGAGCAGTTTGTGGCCAATCCGTGGTGTATTTTCTTTTTATTTCCATCTCTTTCTACTTTATCCAAGGTGAGCACGTTACATGTTGATCAGGTCAGCGGGTAGAGTAATTTATCGTACTTGTATGTAATCCATCTAAAGCTAGAACTCCTAATTATAAATTAAAAATCTAATTGGACAACGAGCTAATCTAAGTATTCATTACCTGGTTCATTAGTTTTAACGTAAAAGATATGCCAAACTTAGTTGGAACCATAGCAATACCGCGCTTCCTCCACCGATTACGACTGTTAAAATGTTCAACCTCTTTCCGGGCATTTGTTAAATCACTAGACAACTTAAGTTGACTCCAAAGTGGACCAAGTGTACAATACTGGAGTTGTTGGCCATAATGCAAGATTGTTCCTTCACCTTGGAAGTTAAGTTCCTATATAAACAAATAAATTATTAGTGAAAAACCTCAGAAAACAGTCATTATATGCATAAAAAAAATAAAAAATAAAAATAAAATAAAGAAAAATCATACAAACCCGTATCTCTTCTTGGCTTTTCCTAACTTCTACAGAAATTCTGTGAATCCAGTTTTCGGTTATAATCATTCCTTGAGGACCACCAAACCCTCGAAAAGCAGTGTTGCTTGGAAAATTTGTGAAACAAACACTTCCCCTGATCCTCACATTTGGTATTAGATAAACATTATCTGAGTGGAACATAGCTCGTTCAAGAATGGCAGGAGACAAGTCTAATGAATTTCCGCCATTGTTGTAGATTTCTAAATCAAGGGCTAGTACTCTTCCCTCGTTTGTAAATCCTACCTACGAAAATAAAATTTTAAGCATAAGCTCGATCAACCATATTAAGATCGAGAAAATGAACCATGAATCTAATTGCCAGGGTCGACTATCAAATGAATAGAAGGGGTCAACCCTAGATCGTTACATTGAAATTGAGCGATCACATTTCTCTATTACTAGAGTAGTAATTGTAAGTTTTTAGTGAAGAAAGTGTTGTTTAGCGATCAATTTGATCCCCTGAACATCAAATTGGTGGATAAAAGTTATATCATAATAAGCAAATTAGTAGATTATACTAATCAAACTGCTTAAAATCATGCATTCAAGAGATTTCTTACCTTCCTATTTTCTTAGATGTTTCATGCAGAAAATAAAAAAATAAATATCAATTTATACCCTCAACTATAAAGGTAGTTGCAACCGACACTTTGATATTAAAAGTTGTCAATGAACACATCAAACTTTGATATAATTGCAACAAACATTCTGTCATCATGTTTTTTTATTAATTTTAACGATGTTCGTTCATTTAGTTAATGTGTTTTCATAAATAAAAAGGTTGAAAAAATTACAAATTTGTAAAAAAAAATCTTATTTTTTATAAAGTTGAATAAGTTAAATAAAAATATAAATTTATTATTACATATTCTTTTATTTTTTGATAACTCATTAAAATTAACAATATCGACGAAATAACAAACTAAATTGACCGACATCTTAAATTAAAAAAAAAAGTAATGAAGTGTATGTTGCAATTATATTAAACTTTAAATTGTTTATTGACGACTTTTAAAATACAAAATATTTGTTGTAATAATCTCATCGTTCAGGACGTAAATTGTCATTTATCATAAAAAGCAGCAAAATAATTTTAAAAAAAAAAAGAGTAATGGAGATCAAGTGATTTTGAACTTGCAAGTTCTATTGCGATTGTAACACAAAATTCAACACGAAAGACGTCAACTTCATAATTTCAGTTAGAATGAAGAAGACCTTATATTTTCCGAGAAAGCTATGTCGTTGCCCGGTTATCATCATATCTACATCTCTGTCCAATGTAATCTTCACAGGCCGATTCAATAGATATGATGGGACTGAAGCAGCCGCAGCAATGAAACATGACCTCGTCTCCTTCCCACCAAATCCACCCCCAATTCTCTTGGTTTTGCAAACTACTTTTGACATTGGGATCCCTAGAACACGAGAAACATATTTCTGGTGTTTCTGAGGAGCCTGCAAGAACAGTTACAATGCAAAAAACTTTCTTTCAGCATGAAAAAGGCTGCATTGCAAAAATGCTCATATGGTTTTTACGTTGTTCTTTACTACGTACAATTACAGCTTTAATCATTTCTGATCTTTCTGGAGGTTTATTTGGGATTGCTTCGATGATTACAGCAATAATAACGTTATCATCATGGAACGAAACTAATAAATTGATACTTATGAAAAAAAATCAATTAAAGAAATAATAAATAGACATATAAGATAAATAAAATGGGAGATCTTATATCTAAGAAGCATAATTGAAATAAATTCTTCGTTCGGCATGCAGCCATTTGATAAAAAAAAATCATTCGCCATCCAATCCACTTTTCCTTGATTATAGGAAATCAGTTTAGTTAAGATCAGGCATGTAAGAAATGCTTCAAATTCCCACGACAACTGACATAGGCTCTGAAAAGATGATTTTTTTTTTTGGCAGATCAAAATGATAGTTTTTTAACTCACTTGAGTTGATGAAATCATATGAACTTCGCACCCTGAATCCACGGTCCATAACACACTGCTATTGGGCTCTAAATAAAAGTGTTCTTGCCCTCCCACATGAACTTCCCCCTCTATAATCTTGTCACACTGACCAGACTGGAAACAAAGATCCACATCCCCATTTACTAAGCACCTTTCCGTGTTTGGATGGAAGCTTTTAGCTTTAATGGCCTCATGAATCGATAGGATTGCAGGAAGCTCTTCATACTGAACACGGACCTTTTTTGCAGCTATCTTTGCCTTTTCATGAGTGTCTGCTACTACTACTCCAATAGCCTGCACAATCACATATATGATGGGTAATATACTCAAGGGTTTTAATACTTAATGAATAAATATAAAAAATTAACTTCATATCCTTTTATTCCCAAAGTGGCTATTTAGAAGTGATATTATGAACAGAATCTAAGTAAAAGACCCACCATAATTAAAAGCAAAGATGGAAATAAGGACAAATGTGATCAAATACCCACGCTGAACTCTTCAAAAAGAAAATTGCAAAGAGAACCGGTAAAATGACAATGAAAAAAAAGGTGATTTTTCAACTCAGCACTCCTATGGTGCAAAAAACAATTGGAGATGGTTATCAAACAAGCATGTCTTGAGCATGAAACGCGCTCATTCGGATAGAGTAGAAATGAATGTAAATAAAAGGAAAATACTCCACAAATCACTCCGGCGAACACGGCGTGTTAGAACCCATAGATAACCATCTCAACTAGAGAGGAACCATTTCATATATATTTCAAAAGATGAATAATACATAACTCAATGAACCCTATTTATGGCAAAACATCCTCAAACTAATTACTAAATTACCCCCATAACATGACTAATATTAATAAAGACAACCCTAATATTAATTAAAACAAACCTTAAAATAATTGCATCAGCATGATCCCCCAGTATTAGACTTAAAAAAAGAGAAATCATGATTAACAATTGAATTTAAGTAGGAATTCTCTTTTCCAAATGTGTCGTGCATAAAGTGTTTTGTGCTTCTTGAATTAAAGTGGTTCCTAGCAATATTTATTTGTAACAGAATCAATAAAAGTGAATCATTCCTTAAGCTACATACCTGACCGACACAAGTGACGTATTGGGTGGCAAATAACTCCTCGTCAAGAGCAACGGGACCAATAGAATTATCACCCGGGACGTCTTTGGCCAGAAATATGCCCTCAAATCCAGAGAAAACCTTGGCTTCTGAATCATCTATCGAAAGTATTCGAGCATGAGGTTTTGTGCTCATTATGAGAGCAGCATGCAAACAGTTAGGAGGTAATCCTGTGTCGTCAGCGTATTCTGCCTCTCCTGTAACCTAGAGTCGGCTACTGCAAATATCAGATAAATGCTATAGACATTTTCAATTAATGACCAAATCAATACTATCACTTAGGACATAATTTTGACTGCTAAATGAATCTAGAAGTTCTAAATTTTTTAACATTTATTTATTTAGTTTGATTCTGTTTGATGGGAAGGAAATGCTGTTTTCATGTTTCTTTTTAAGAGGAATTCTTCCTTCTGTTCTCGTGTAATTTCTTCTTTCTAATACACAGTTTCTTAGAAGAAAAAAATACAAAGTGTTCACATAGACAAATAAGAGTTTTGAGGTTAATCGAGAATAATCAATGTTCAGGTGTCAAACAATATATGTCACGACCTCTAAAAACACAAAGTGGGCCCCAAGTTTGGATGCATTTTTTCCACTCACATGATTCTAAAGGTTGAGAACACAACAATGAGATCTAAGTCCTAGCACATGAAAATTGGCAGAGCAATATCACTAAAAGGACTGCATTTTCCTATTTATATGCATTCTTCTTTTGCATTTTCATGAAATCCACCATGTAAAGCCACTTTGTGTCCACATACCTGAAGTCTAGCTGAAAGATGAACCTCCGGAAGCCCCACCGATGTCCCGTGTTTTCTAATTTCATAGTCTTGAGAACCAGAAATAGCAGGTCGGGGGCTTAACTGAACGGCTGAGACAAACGAGGAAGGTAATCTTTCAATATTCGAATTTTGATCAACCACCATTTTCGATACCCACAAGAAAAACTTAAAATAAAAACTCAATATTAACGACTTTCGAAACTCGACCATCCCTCCAGGAGCATCTTCTTTAAGAAAGATATCTCCGCGTAAGACTTCGAGAGACGCTTGAAGAAGCTCATGATCCCAACCCTTCCCTATAAGACATTCTTTGGTTTTCTTAGCAGAAATAGATAATGCAGCAACACCACCAAAAACGATAGATGCGTCCGAAACGACCAACTTATCGTCTTTCTCCACTAGATGAACACGCATACCGGCATTTACAATAGCAATATCATCGTCTCTTCTGTGAGCCTGCTTAAATTCTTTCACATACTCAAAATGTCTAGTCCAAGGTAAGAACACAGAAAGTAAAATTTCATTGACCACCAAATCGACTTTACGATAGCCCAAGAAAAAATCTTCAGCCAAAACCGTTCTAGTTTTAGCTTTGCAATCAGTTATTATAAATTTGGCGCGAGCAGCCATCCAAAGAGGGTTCAAATCAGATATTGGACTACCTGTGCATATATTTCCACCAATAGACCCCACGTTTTTTATCTGGGTCCCAGCAAACCATTTCAACTGTTCGATGAATGCCTTAACTGAAGAAGTTTCATGAGGGGCACGATCTGCTAGTTCTTTCTTTAAAAACCTTTGGAGTTCTGATAATCTCACTGCAGCCCCTATCTCTAAGCCCTCATCCGATACAATCAACTTATTTAGTTCGGCAATGTGCGTAACAGAGATCAGAACTGGATATTGCATTCTCTTTAGCCTCATTTCAATTCCAACCTCAGTGTTACCCACTACTAATTTTGAATTAGGATATTTTGCTTTTAAATCGAGCAAATGCTTGAGTTTCAATGGTCGAAACCATTTAAGCCCTCCAAATCCCGTTAAATTCAATGAAGTTAACTTCCTTCGTAATAGCTCGGGAGGAAAAATAAGCTCTTTCTCTGAATAAGCACTTCCATCGACCTCATTGTAAGTAAGTAGCTCATAACTACAATGACCTTTTGAACTTTCTCCAACAATAGTAGAAATATTTCCATTTTCTGATCTGCACGAGCAAGGCTTGCCCGTTGAAGGACAGATTGAATCGCCTTCTTCTTTTCCAGAGGAAGAGATGCCCATGTACATTGAGTTTTCCATTTTTGCAAAAACTCGAAATGCATCGATAATCGGTCTATAGCCCGTACAACGACACAAGTTTCCTGCAAGACTTTCTTCAATCTGTTCCTCACTCGGTGGGGTCTGACTTGATCTTAATAATGCATACATTGACATGATGAAACCAGGAGTGCAAAACCCACACTGCGAACCATGAGCACGCGCTAATGATTCCTGCATCATAAAATTAAAATTTAGAAGTTGAATAACACAGAATAAGAGAAGCAAAAGATTAACATAGTAATTATTAAAAAGCAAAAGAAAAAACATTCATCAAAATATTCACAAAATGAGATTGAAATGAGGAAGTTTTCTTGCTTGTGTTTATAATTATAATCACATATAAAATATATAAAACCACAATAACTTGAACTACAAAATAATATCTTGAGAAAGAAAAGTCATGATTCGAGCAATTTGTTCTTTTCTTTGTTCATCTTAAGAAGGCCAGAAATTTAAGAAAAAAACCATTGGGGCTGACGATAAAGAAGGAAGTTTAACTAGCAACATATTATGGTTCTCCATCTCGCTTTTCACTCATGGCACTTAACTCGACCCCTTGCTGATCAAAACCCTTGATCCATGCATCTCTTCTTTGTGGGGAGAAACACTTTTACCAACTGATCTTGTTGGCGGGGGAAAATAACAGTCCGGTCGATGGCTATGAGCGACCAAAAAAAACAATTTGAAATACCAAATGGTAGGGAAAGAATTCGAAATTCGAAATGATTAAGGCACAATATATGATCTCTAATCATCTTCACATGCAGAACAAACTAAGGATAGCTGGTCTTACTTGTACAGGATGCAACCCACGTTTGAAGCTCCCCACGCCTTCCACTGTTATTACATGCATTCCTTCTACAGAATATAGTGGAGTCAAGCAAGCATTAACTGCATAGTGCCTGAAAATGAGACGAATAACCGAGATATTGAAATCAAACGTAAACACGTGAAAATTGTTAAGAAATGATCGAACGAAGATTGAGCCACATATCAACACTAATATACATTAGTAAGAATGTGTACAAAAGGTAATGACAAGTTTGACAATGTAAAAGTATATTAACTCACGTGCATTTATTTGCACTTTTGTCATAATTCGATACCATAACCGTGCAAGCTCCACAGCCACCTTCGCCACAACCTAGTTTTGTTCCCGTCAAACAAATTTCTGTAGTATATGAAAAGAGAATTTATCAGCCATGTTAGATGAAACTAACTTTTCTTAAGTTCATCATATGAAAATGGTTCAACTCCTAAAAATCTTTAAAGCTTGTGTCTTTTGCTACATGGTCCAATTTGAAAACAGAAGGTATATGTGAGAAGAGTAAAAGAAATCGCTTTAATCAAAAAAATTTGACCACAATCTGCAAATACTATATACGTCATCAGATATAGATGTCAGACCAATTCAGAGTCCATTCAATTTTATATAAATCTAATCTTTGTAATCTCCGCCACAAAAATCAAACTAGACATATACTTATAATAGTGAACCCGAAGAACACACAGAACAAAAATACTGAGATTTTGAAATAAACACTAAATCTAACCACGAATCCGAACAATACCACAGACCCGGAAGTCTAAAATCTATCTAAAATTTAGCAAAAGCAACATTCACAGTGATATTCAAGCTCTCTATATTTCTAACTTATGGTATTATTATTTTCTCAACACATGATCATCGGAATCGACAAAAGCAGAACAAGAAAACCAAAAGCAAGAGAAGAAAACTCAGTTGAAGAGGTAAACACAGATGAAGAAAGAACAGCAACTAATTGTTTCTACCACTTTTTTTTAAATTGGAGACAAGATCGAACGCGTGAGGGATTATGATGATCAGATGAAAAATAAATAAATAAAAAAGTTTCGACGGAAAAGATTGAGCTACGATACCTCGGAGATACTCGAGAAGAGTCAAATGGGCTAATCCATCGTTTAACACTTTCCGAACTCCATTAACATACAGTAATGGCTCCTGCAAGGCCTCCTCAGCGATTTCGAGTTCATCTTCGCTCTGCAACGACCCCATTGGATAGGGTTTTTTTTTTCCAAAACGCGATTTTAAAATTCACAGAACTAATCAACAACTAGCATCGAACAAGCTTTCCATCGCGCACCGAAAGCTTGAAATTCGATCAAACCAGCGACAAAACCTACCGAGAAAAACCAAACTTTTTTCTTACTGCGCGGTGTCAAGAGAAGGAAGAAATCAAATCCTACACGCTCTCTCTCGAAAAATTTAATATTTTCAGATACAGAAGAGATAATCAGACGAAGTTTACGAAAAGAGAATTATGAAGGGTGCCGTGGTAATTTCAGCAGATAGTCGAGTTTCCTCATCCAATTAAATCATGCCACGTAAGCATCCATGCTCTTTTCAGTCCAGCTCAGCTTAAACGACCTTCAGAGTGTACACTCTTTGCGCCAGTCTTCATTTGCCACGTGGAGTAAGCATCTGTCGTTCATTTCTCCCCGGCGGAGATTTCAACGCGACGACGACGGCGCTTACAAGGTCCCCCATCTGTTTTCATTATCACCGTCCGATCATAATCAAGCGGTGGGAATCTCACCCCTTCTGTCCCACCATTTTATATACCCCACCGTCGTGAAGCTTGAGCTTCATTTTACTCCGATCTATCGATTAACGCTCTCATGGCTTCTCTCGCTCTCACCACTTCTCACCTCCCTTCTCTCCGTCTCCGATCGCGAAGTTCGACTTCTGTTTTCAATTCCCGTTCGGGATTATCTTCCCGGAGTAGTTTATTCTCCGGTCTTAGAACTGGCGCCGGGATCGAATTGCCTCGTTTAAATCATCCGAAACTGTCCAAGGGAGCTTATGATTGCAGAATTAGTCGTGGAAATGGTGGTTATGGAGCTATAATACGAGCATCTGCTGCGGCTGCTTCTTCTTCTACTCCTTCTCCTGCACTAGTTCCACCTGCTCAGCCATGGAAAGGTGCGGCTATTAAGCCTCTAATTGCTTCAATTGCTACAGGTATCATTCTCTGGTTTGTTCCGGTGCCCTCCGGTGTCTCTCGCAATGCATGGCAGTTGCTTGCGATTTTCTTGGCCACAATTGTTGGCATTATCACTCAGCCATTGCCTCTTGGCGCTGTGGCTTTGATGGGATTAGGCGCCGCCGTTCTTACGAAAACATTAACTTTCGCCGCTGCTTTCTCTGCGTTTGGAGATCCGATCCCCTGGCTTATTGCACTGGCATTCTTCTTTGCCCGAGGGTTTATTAAGACCGGACTTGGTAACCGAATTGCTTATCAATTTGTTTCTTTGTTCGGTAGCTCCTCCTTGGGATTGGGGTACAGTTTAGTGTTCAGTGAGGCTTTGTTGGCCCCAGCAATTCCGTCGGTTTCAGCTAGAGCAGGTGGGATTTTCCTTCCCTTGGTTAAATCTCTCTGTGTAGCATGCGGTAGCAACGTTGGGGACGGAACTGAAAATCGACTTGGGTCCTGGTTGATGCTTACTTGCTTCCAAACTTCGGTGATTTCATCATCCATGTTCTTAACAGCAATGGCAGCGAATCCATTGAGTGCAAATTTGACATTTAATACGATTAAGCAAACCATTGGATGGACAGATTGGGCAAAGGCGGCCATTGTACCTGGAATGGTTTCACTGATTGTAGTGCCATTGCTTCTGTATTTGATTTATCCCCCAACTGTGAAGAGTAGCCCTGATGCTCCAAAGCTTGCGAGAGAGAGGCTGGAGAAGATGGGACCAATGACCCAAAACGAGATTATAATGGCTGTGACTCTTCTTCTTACGGTACAAAGCCATTATGTTATTGGGTGCTTGCTATTACAATTTAATTGATGCAATGATAAAATAGATGCTTAATTAAACATTCAAAGCCTTATGACTTAAATGGGAAGAAGTTTTTTTATAGACTTTGAGATTAAGGCCAAGAAGATTTTAATGTGGGGGGATCCTCTCATGCAGTGTAGCTAGCTACTCTTTAGTATATTTATGAGCACGAAAGATATATTTAGCTGCGTGATATTTATTTGCTTGAAATTGTTGTGTTGCAATTCTCAACTTCACTGTGATTTAGTGTTCTACAACTTCCTGATATTTTTTTAATAGATAACAGATTTTTTTTTGTAAGTAAATTATATTAATCAAAAAAAGATTTACAGCTTTTCTGCTTAACAGATTTTGTTCATTGACTTGGGCTTTTTGAATGGAATATTAGGATATGAAAATCGTCAATATATAGCGCTGATAATGTAAAACAATGGCGCTCAACCTTAAGAATATTTTTATTCTAGCAATTCACAAGACCATAAATAACGTCATTCAAAAGTAATTAAATAGTTTGTGGTATAAATACGCATTTAGGTGTGTGCAGCTTATATGAAGACTAGTTTATAGTCTTTGTAGTGATGAGACCCGTTCTTTTTTCATCACTTTAGGTTGGGCTTTGGATTTTTGGAGGGATGCTAGGTGTGGATGCTGTCACTGCTGCAATTTTAGGACTTTCCGTTCTTCTTATAACTGGTGTAGTGACCTGGAAGGAGTGCTTGGCCGAATCAGTTGCCTGGGATACCCTAACATGGTTTGCTGCTCTCATAGCTATGGCTGGGTATCTCAACAAGTATGGGCTCATCTCCTGGTTCAGCCAAACAATTGTCAAGGTATGCTTCTTTCCCTTATGATGCTTCACAATTTTTGTTCCTCCTATTGAATTTTAAGTTACTGTTACATTATTAAACTGCTTATTGCTCTCTAGATTCATGTAGTCTTTGCTTCAATTCTTCATAACAAGTCAAATATACAGTTGGCTTTGGCCAAACTATGCACGACAGTTAAAAATTGACTGGTATCTTTCCTCGGTGTTATTCTTAAAGAACTGTCTTCTCAACTCATTCACTGTTGTTTAAAAACTAACACCAGTGTTCCCCGAAATGATGTTACATAACTCATATTTGGAGGACCATTCAGAAGTCAGTTAGTAGCTCCTTCATTGATATAATGTTTTTAATCTTTAGCTGGGTATAATGTCTCTCAGTTTTTTCGAGGACAAAGTAGCATGTGACGTGTTTCATAGAGTATATTGTTTTTGGAAGACTTAACTCTGATGTATTCCTCACTTATAAAAAAAAAAGAAGTATTAAAACATGGAGATAGAGGAATAAAACTTGTTCCTAGTATTTGAAGCAATCTAGGAGTGCATGTTTAGTTGATGTTGTAGGTGCAGTAGTGATAAATGAAAGTATATATGTCGGAAACACCTCAACTATCATTATATCACCGTCTTTCTAGGGTTTTTCACTCATTCTGTGCAAAATTTCCTGGGTTGTTAGCTTAAATCATTAACAATTATTTCCACCTTCATGTATATTCACAAATCGCCATTTGTGTTTGCAGTTTGTAGGCGGACTGGGTCTTTCATGGCAAGCATCTTTTGGCATTCTAGTTCTTCTCTATTTCTACTCTCATTACTTCTTCGCCAGTGGAGCCGCGCATATCGGTGCCATGTTTACAGCCTTTTTATCAGTGGCCAGTGCATTGGGCACTCCACCATATTTGGGAGCAATTGTTCTCTCATTCCTCTCCAATCTCATGGGTGGCATTACCCACTATGGCATCGGATCAGCCCCCGTCTTCTACGGAGCAAACTATGTTCCCCTCGGAAAATGGTGGGGCTACGGGTTCCTCATATCAATCGTTAATCTCATCATTTGGCTCGGCGTTGGTGGAGTTTGGTGGAAGGCGATTGGGCTGTGGTGAAAGAGAGGTTGTTTTATGACAATTTGACAACCCGTAACTTGTCATCTGCATTTCACTTATTCCTCCACAGTCAGCCGTCGACCCGGATTGGTACTTTTTTCTCTCTCATTCTTTAGAGCTAATAATGACTTGGAGGAAATTCCATGTGTGAAAATTGGTATGTTTTTAGATCATTTTTACCACAATGATCTGGAATTTTGACATGGCTCTAATTGTTGAGTGCTTAAAGAGTCCCTTGTGAAGTCATCATTTTTGAGATATCATAAACTTTGTTGCCTTCTGCCCTTTTTCGGAATTCATAAGATAGAGACACAAATGAAGTTTTTACGCGCATACGTATTCCGTACATCATTCTTTTCATTCACTAAACGATTTGTTAGCTGTGTGTAACTTATAATTTCAAAATGTGTTTCAAAGTCTTTCGCTGCTGATCAATTTTTTTGTCATTAATTTGAAGTTTTGAGTAAAAAATCGAACAATAATTTTTGGCATAGCTAGAATGGGCACGACCTCGAATCATCTCCTCGTTTTGAAGTGTTCTAGAACGCTGTATCCGTCCCCTTTCGCAATTTGATTTGCTAGATTATAGGTCTAGTTGTCGGGCTTTTTAGTATGAGTGGTCTTTTAAATTAAACTTCTTTCTTACACTGAGAATTATGTTCTGAATTGAATCTAATACTTGAATTTGGCTGATTCCAACACCCAATTTAAAAGATTCCAAGTCTTTGGCTGCGCCTCAACATGCAAATTTACAGAGAAAGGAACAAAAAAAAGTCAACGCCTTGTCTCAGCAGTCAACTCAAGCGGTCTTCGTGTCTGTTTCTGAGACAGCCATGGATGTCTGAGCAACATCGACGCCGTCCATCTCCCGTACCCATAACCATCACACAAACACTTCCCCAGAAAATCCCTAGCTTTCTCCGATACGGAATCTCCGGCGTTTTGTAGCTATATCCGATGAAATTCATAATCTCCTCCTGGCTTCTCCCCACGATCGCCGGCCCCCACGCCGGTGCTCCGGTGAGCATCTCCAGCACCGTACACTCAAAAGCCCAAATATCCACCTGCCAGTCAATTTCTCTCTCCCTTATCGAAATGGGCAGATTTCAGTTTTAATCCAAAACCAAGTAGATTTCATTTTAATCAAACCTGAAGAAGATCAAGTTATTGGCAGATATAAAAAGTTTAAAAAGTTTTTCAAACGCCGAAGAGCTTAATTAAATATACATGCAATAATCTTTAAATAGGTTACAATATATCATAAAATAAAATAAAAAATTAAGAAATAAATAATAATTAGGTAAACTTACTACAAATAAGAACTTTTTAAATTTGAGAAAAAGGAAATTGGAATAACATAAAATAATAATAAATAAGTTAAAATTAAATGATAAATATTGCAATTTCATTGCTCATAAGATGGAAGTAATCAACACAACTATATCTCAATTGTCGTGATTTCGATATTTCGAGCGAGGAATTAACTTCATATCGCGTCTAACAATCGTTCCCCGGTTACTAATATCTCTCATTGGCAATCTCCTCGAAGACGGGAGTTCATCCTCCGAAATGCTCGATGAATTTCCTTCCGTGAAAAATAATCGACGATTTTCCTTCGATCGACAAACGATAACCCGCTTCACCTTCTCGTTTTTTGCATCGTTCCGTGGGGAAGAATTCTCGATTTTCAATCTTTCAATCTCCTCCTTGAGGATGGAAATTTGTTTTCCCAAATCATCCTCCTTGCTCTTAGATGAAATTGCTACATTTCTCCATTCCTCCACCTAACGAAACACATTTTGAAATATAAATTCAAACCGATCGAAATCGGAGACGATAAAACAAAAAAAACGATAGGATAATCATTGATTCTTACGTCGGAGCGAAGGGATTCGATTCGGAATTGAGCATCTACGGCTCTATTTTCCCAATAAACCCGAGAATTTCTTAGCTCTTCCATCTCTTCCTTCACTTGAGTCACCATCTCCTGCATTTGAGACCATTGCTCGGTTTCGGCCCCAACATGGTCGATTATTCGCCTAATAATCGATTTGCATGACCCCGAGCACATATTGTCGTCGGTTGACACCGTATCCTGCACAAAAAACGTAACTTTTCTAATGGTTCATTCTCGATAATTTGAAATCAGACTAGAAAAATCATCTGAAAGATTAGATAATCGGGTAAAACACATGATCATGCACGCTTATAATTCAACAGATAAATCGACTGAAAGTTTTAAATCGTTGACCGGGCTTCCGTGGAAGTTCCGATCGACAAAAGATCGAGTTTAAAATCTAATGTTAATCGAGAAATGGGAATGTATCGAAGAATGATTGCCTGTCGAGTTTTTTGGTCCGAAAACGAAGAATTGAAAAACTCAAACCGCTTCGAACCGGAGGCCGAGCTGCAGGAGGTCGAAAACCGGTTTCCGAGCTCTTCTTTCATCTTCTCCAACAATGTTCCACTCGAAATCGAAAGATCCGCCATTTTAGTCCTCAGAATATGAACCTGAGAATCGAAATTCTAAATTACAAAAACAAAAATCTGAGTTCTACTTTTACCAAACCAATCAAACTCACAATTAGTTCATTCGCCGGAGTTTCTTGAATCTCGCCCATTTCTGAAAATTTCTGCAGCTTTTTCTTGAGACGATTCGAGTTTTTATTCAGATTGTTTGAATCACGACCTCCATTTTTCATTTCTGATTTCTCGAGCTTTTCTACCAAGTCTTCAATGGCTTCCTCTACTACCACTTTTGCATTCAAACCTTCGTAGATCTTTACTCTCCCCTGAAAAAAAAAAATGAACATAAACGTGGAGAAGATCGTCGGAATATCATCGGAATCTTAGCCGGAGACTGTAGAAAGATCACTGACAGAAATGAGAATCTCGAAAACTGATTTGAGAGCTTTCTCCGTTTGAAATTTCGTCTGTTTCATCTTCATCACCGCCATTTCTCTTTCCGTCCTCAGCAAAATACATTCAGCCCTCAACAAATCCGCCTGAAACTTCCACTTCTCATCCTCCGCCGTCCCCACCGCCGTCTCTCCGCCGTAACGACTCTCTCCGACGCCGACCCTCTCTCTTCTTCCGCCGTAATCTCCGCCGCTCTGCGACGGCGCCGTCGGAACGCCGTTTTTCGAAAACGATCGTTCTTGATCAAACAAAACCTCAAGCTTGCCTCTAATGGCGGAAGGTTTTTTCAAACGGCTTCTGGGTACTTTCCGGCGTGGTCGCATCGTCGGCAAATGGAGAATTTTGGGAGTTTGATGAGCTTGCTGGTACTCCCATTTTAGTCTCCTCGCCATAGCTATTGAAGCTATGGTGGTCATTTTCACAATAACACACTCACTCTCCAACGAAGAAAAAAAAAATCAGATTTTTGCAGAAGAGTATTGCACCCGCGTTCTGTCACGATGAAATATGGATTATAGAGAGAGAAAGTGGGGGGAAATAGAGAGAGAAAATGGAGAGAGAAGTACAGGCGCAAGAGGCGTGAAAACTCGTGAAGTGTAAAAAAACAGGGATTCTGTTTCTCTGTTCTTTCAACTTTTTCAAACATTTACTGCCACGCTCGACTCAGTCCCTCTTCCACCATGGGTTTTCTTCCATTAATGGAGTCTGCAGAGTCATCCAAGGTAATCCGAACCTGAAAAACTCCATTAAAACAGCTCAAATTGAAATCGAACAGGATCTCTTGTTTGTTTGCTGTTTGTTCTTCGTCAATTTCCTGCAACGATTCGATGAAATCTCGACATTTTCTGTGTCGTTTAATTGTTGGAAAGATTAGAAGGTGGGACACTAAACCAGAAGAAAGAAACTCGAATTGAATCGAATCAGTTTCAATGTTTATAAAAATGATTATATTAACGATACTAAGGCAAGGACAGAAGCATACATCTGAGTCAGTGAGGTGAGGTCCACTTGCCAGGGTAAAAATAACTTCAAGGACAATGAAACGGTGTCGTTTTCGTTTGTCAGTAGAACCCTCTGTTATTGCCTGTATCAGCATATACATTCCATAATAACAAAAAACAATCAATAAATAAATTAACATTCTTTGAATGAAATTAAATATTGAACCTTCAAATTTTTCGATAGTTTTAAAGCTTTAAATTCCGGTCGTCTTACATTTATCCATCGAATTCACAGCGTTGCTACCAAGCTTTTGCTCTTCGTAAGATGTTTTCGCTCGATTTTCGCTTGATTTTTGCTCGATTTCTTGTATTTAACTAACCCAACTTAAAGCTATAGATTGTACTCGAGATTTCAAAATAAAATTAAAAATTAAAAAAAAATTAGAATTCAGAATAAAATACATTGTTTACATAAAAAGTAGAATTTCCAGAGTGTCTGGTTTTGTAGTTTTGGCTCTTGTCAACATAGACATCGTGATTCTCTTTACTCACACACATCAAACAGATGGCATGATCCAAGAGCTCGTGATCATCATCATTGAGACAAACTCCCTAAAAATTACCAATTTTGAAACACCAAATGATGAAAATTTTCCATCTTCATTTAGTTGGATTGCAGAAACCAATGGGGATAATCTTTAATTCAGACATAATCCACACATAATAACTCTATTCACCAGACATCCTAGGAAAACAATAAAATGGCCGAAAAAAGAAGCATTTAAATATTAAATTTGGTTTCAGTCTCACAGTTTTTTCCGTAACAAAAGCATCCAAACAAAGCCAAGAATGATTTGCCGCGTTACGCCTTTTCTATTAATTTACTGTATAACAAACAAATGTCCTACCTGGTTCACTGTATGGCTAGGCGCCGGCTATGCGAAGCTTTGTCCCGAGAAATTCTTCCCAGTTCTTGGCCCGAGCAGTCTCCTTCCTCACCATTTTCACCAAAAAATCCATTGTGACTCTGAATTTGATGGGCAATGATGTTTTGTGTTTCATGTTTTTGAGGCCGATCGGCCGTTTGTTGACCGTTAGTGGCCTGCCATCTTTCACTTTCATCAGCAGCCGAGAGTTCGGAAGCTGACTGCGAGGCCACGGGTGGGGCTGGGTCAGCTCCGTTTTCTTTGCTCATGCAGTTTGCAGATCCGACCTCGATTTTCTTGGCGAAACGGCCCCCGATACTCCTTACTCTTCGCATTGCATGCTTATGCCGAGATTCATGAAGATACGGCTGTAATCAAGGATCAAAGTTAGATGCAACAAAAGCAAAAATTTGAACTCTATATCCACTTCGACAATTTCAAACAGCAATAAAACAAAACGAGATGCATTTTGCACATCATCCCTAATTTCTAGAGATTCTCAACAGTAAGAAGAATATTGGAATATATGTTTTTTAGGATAATGGGTGGCCATTAAGTAAAAAGTTCATGCTACTTAAGTTTATCTTATTAGTATATTTTTTTATTGTACACGCTGACGTGTTAAGATGTAATTAATAGAATAAATATAATAAATAATTATTTTAAATCTAATGCATTTTAACTAGAACAATCTCAGCTTGATACATCAATGTATACAATAAGAAGATTTAATAAGAAATTAAACCTCGCGTTATACATATTACCGCCAAAAAAGAAAATAACATTTACCTTCCTATTTTTTATTAGTTTCTTTTCAACTTCGGCTTTAGCACGAGCCTGTCTTCTTCTTAAAATCCCTTGGTATTGCTTGGCATTGACAAAAACTGGCTCTTGTATCATGTCATAAGGTAAAGGCATTCTAGCATGTGGCATTCCAAGAACAGGAGGATAACTCTGTTCATTCCAATAGGTGGTCAGAGGGAGAATCAAACCCAAAACTTTATTAACACAGATCTAATAAATCTAAAAGAACCCAAAGCTGGAGCCCATTTATTGAATATAAGGTTGATGATTTTGAAAATGTCAATAATTTATGACTTATGAGGCACAAAGCACAATGGACGGTTTCTTCCTTTTGGGTAAATGATCAATATCCAATCTTACATACCAAATGTTGTTGTCCGTAAGGCATCATCATTTCTCCATAATATGGATCCTGATAAGGATTCGGAGCACATGCCTGAAGATCCAAAACCAACCATGTGAATTCAATTGTGAATTAATCAATAATTAAATAATAAAGTTAACTTTATTGTAAAAGCTTAAGATCCAAGTGTAATACGACAAATAAATAGAGGATAAGACGTTAACCTTGACCTTTTTTGCTCAATCTCCCATATCAATTACACACTTACAAAAAACATTGAAGAGACATATAGATGAAGGCTAATTTTTATACGAAATTTAAATAAGCTCCAATTTTACAACTTCAACTTCATCAACATAAACCTTGATTCCGAGCTTTTATCAGGTAGAGTAAAAATTACTTTTAATTTTTATTTAGACATACAATAGAATGACCAACTAGTTCAAGCGATGGAGGTTGTGTCACACAAGGACCATGCAGTGTCGTCCCAGAGGATGCTCCATGTGGTCCATTTGGTGCATCTTGCTGAGCATTTCCTCCTAATATCGACAAAAGCCCAATCCATAGCATGCAAAATAAATTAAATTAAGTACAAGATGTGTCAAGACAGTTAATTACATATTTAAAAAAGAAGTTTAAAAACAAGCAAAAATATTATGTTCATAACATTACCAGAACGTGCAGATTCAGCCATTTGTTGTGATTGCTTGTCAGCATCATCGTCGTCATCAATATGTTCATCGTTAGAATTTGATCGTCCATCACTGGACTCCGAACAATTATCTAAGCATTCCATTGAAGAAGAATTGGGAGCATTACCTACAGCCGCTGGTACAGGAATAGAATTGTACGCAACAGCACGCCACCAAGGTTCAAAGTAACTATTGGCTGGTGGGACAATATGTGCGTTCGGTTTCAATTTATCTTTGGTTTCAGATTTAGACTGCATGAATTCAACTCTTTTCTTCAAAACTCCACCTTTTTAAGAATTAAGAAGGAAGGGAAAAGCATGATGTTCAAAGCTTACAACTATAAGCAAAAAGTCTCAACACTAGTCAGCAACATTTTCCCATCAAAACATTCATCTCAAGTAACGATTAAGGTAATGTAATAAAGAAAAGGATACTATCAAATGGAATAAAAAATTCAGTTTTTCTGAAAAATGTTCCTGAACCATAGCAACAAATACGAACAATGGCAGCAACATATTGAGGATTACGTCAGGAAAAAATACTCCAAACGCTCTATAAAAGTAACTAATCAAAACACTTATCAGACTCTTCTTCCCCATAGTTCAAGAATCTATCTCACCATACTCAGAAAATTAGCATTCATTCGAACGGGGATAGGGTGAAACTGATATCGTTTAGAAGAGAAGCTCATCCAATTCATAAAAATTAAAAAAATATATTGTTATTTCTGGGAAAGCAAGCCAGGATAGGGCAGAATATTCTTAGCGAACAACGAATCGACAACAATTTCATAATTAAAAGTTATAAAATTATCGAAGAAAGATAGAAACAACAACTAAGATTAGAATCAATATAGTTTCGATTGAAACTGTCCATCGAACAACCGATTCGTTTAACAAAAGAAGAGAAACAAACCTAGAAATCAAGGACCAGAGAAGAAAACCCAAATTCAAGAAATCTTACCCAATTACAAACCCAAGAATTCGCTCGAGATAACGCAAATCGAAGAAGAAATCCAAGTGAAGGAGATTCAAAAAAGGGTCAGGTCCATTTCTCAGCAACTTGAGCTTCTACCGCTGTTCCTAATTTGGGTCCCACAATACCCAGCTCTCCTCCTATATCGACGCGTGGCTATTCCACCGCTAACCGGTTTGTCCCGCTATCCTTCGTCGACCGGTGAAAGCGGTATCCGGTTTAAAGAGAGGTTATCTCCTGTGAGCAACAAAGCGTACTCGTCTCAGTGATATTATCAGTGCTCCTTGAGGGGATACGCGTGGTAATCGTGGATACCACTAAAATCAGTGGTTAGATTGCATGCCACGTGTCAACTTTAATTCAGTTCCAACCAAATTAGGGCCGTGTTGGCCAATCGCGTATAATAAGCCGAGTTGGTTTTTGTCTAGGGGGCCCAACCGGAATGGAACCTCAAACTGGGCCCGGTTTTTATCAGCGAACCGCCTTCGGTTCCAAAATTTGTAGATTGGACCAAGTACATGGCCCTGGTTGAGTTCGCTGGCCTGAAAATACAGAATCGTGGCTCCGGCCAAGGCTACTGGTGACCGGTGACCGGACGAGGAAGCTTAGCAAGAATTAAGTTTGATGATTACGAGGTTTTTAGTGTTTGTTTGAATCATAGAACTCTATGAATCCATGAATGAGCTCGGAAAGATAATTTCTAGTTCATTCATATCGACGAACAAAAACAATAACATGAAAAAAGGAACCGACGTCTTCGTCGATGCATCGCACATCCATGAACGGACAACCATAGTTCAAAGCTCTTCTCTTCTCCCAGGCTTGCCCAAGACTCTCTATGTCGTCTCTCTTTTTTACCGATATATCGAGACACGCTTCAGAAGATTCACGAGCGAACGACGACTTGTCCTCAGGAGGGCGCGATGAATTTCAAATTTTGAGGCGGGAATTCATTGATTTAAATGTTAATTTAGAATCTAATTTGACATTTTTCAAGAGCAAATTTATAGTTTACCCAATTCATTATCGCGTCCATTGAGCTCATTCTCGTCTTCCAATCTGTCGGCATCTTCAATTACAGGCGAAGACGATGAGCAGCCGTACACGCAGTTTCTCAGCGTCTTGGCAGGTGAGAGCTGAATAGTGTACTACAAGCCAACTTCAGTTGATTTTTTCGGACCGAGTTTGTCCGGTGGACAATTTTCGTCCTCAAACATCCTGTGGCTCTGATCATCTCCACCCTCTTTCCATCAAAATATCGGGCAATCTTCAAATTTCTTGACCTCACCACCTGTCGGATCTCATTATCGCTAATTTCTCAACCTATTTTGTGTTGGGTACCTCTTAATTTGATCGATTTCAGCTCTAGAAGTTTTGTTTTGTTTGATTCGAGGTCAACTGAAGGTCGGATAAGGAGAGACAATGGTGGGAGCTTTGTCTGTGGTGAGTTCATCGGTAGTAGAGACTCACACTTGTCCATGTTTGTGTTTGGATGCTCTAACGGCAACCCATTTGAATCTTAAAACTGGGGGAGATCTGGTTTTGCACAAGAATTCGAAGAAGAATCTGGGCAAGCCTGGCTGTCTGAGCAGTTCATTCATAGACTCCGGGAATGAACGGCGGTTCTGGCCAGTTCCGGTTAACCGGAGTTTGAGGAAGCGCCGGAAGAATCTGGGGGTCGTGATTGTCAATGAAGTGGCTGGACAATACGATGACACTTTTGATGATGTTAAAACTGTAAGACACAGCTTAACTTCTTCCATTGAGTTAACATTAATTTCTTCGAAATATATGTTATGATTTTGGATTCTTATTCGATAAACATCTCATATTTATACACGAACTTGATCGATTGTCGCGAACTTTCATCCATCGTGCCATCTCGGTATTCTTCTATTTATCTTAAAATGTGTTGTAATAGATCCCAAGAGACGTGAGATTGCAGAGGTTTTTAGTGTTCTTTGGCTTTGTGGTCGTGTAATTTGGAGTTCATCCTATATTGTGCAGCAAATATTGAATTATTTCACGTACAAGGCTGTAAGAACAGTGATGAATCAGTTATATGAGATGAATCCTACACAATACAGATGGTTTTATGAGTAAGTCCATCCTTTTCTCTAACTCCTGTAATTTGGCAATTAACTTTGAAGATTAATCTCGGAATTTTGGAGCTACCCCTTTCCTGTTTTTCATTATTTAACACGTTATAAATTGAATTTTTTGAGGGAACTGTAACATTATTCTTTATTTGGGTAATGATTGCAGCTTCGTTGCGTCCAATAAGCCCGGAGAAGGGAAGAAATTTATTCAGGTGCTAGTGAAGGTAATTCTCTCCAAAGTTGAATGCTTTCGATTATATCTTCGAGAAAAGCGATTGGTTGATTTTCGAGTTTGCAGGAGAAGCAAGATCTCGCCGAGAGAGTCATGATCACACGGCTTCATCTCTACGGCAAATGGATCAAGGTACGATTCTTTTTTCCTCTCTTGAAAACCAGGTAATATCGCTCAATTACCCAGGTATCGTGTAGAAATGCGACCATGCTGAAATATACAAAGAAATCTCCAACGAGAATTTGTCCCTGATGCGGGAACGACTAATGGAGACCGTCATATGGCCGTCGGACGACTCGAACACGGAGAAGATCGGGTGAAAAGCCACTACCGAGTACCGACCATCTTCATTTCACATTCGTTCTTCTTCCAATTCATCCCAACTAATAACAAGTTTGGGTGGATATTGTAGAATGCAAATTTGTAGATATGATATATAATTTCTGGGTTAGGAGCTCTACGAACAGTTCATGAAGCTGCCAAAAACAAAGATGATAATTTATTAACACGACCAAAATTGATCTCGTGCTTACCCGAACATCTGTTGTTCGACGTTTTGATAGGACCCTGTATAATCCAACAAAGAATGCAACAAAAAGCAGTAGAATAAAAATAAGAATGGAGTTCGATCAAACGAAGTATAATCAATTTATAAGAACTTGTGTCCTCCTAGCACGTTAATGGTGGCTCTCCCTCCCCAAGATGACACTAAGTTTTTCGTTGATAACCCTAAAAACTCAGCTTTAACATATTTATACTAACTTTAGTCTAGACCTATTGATATAACATAGAAGATAATATGATGAAAAAGAGCCTCGTGAGCTAAGCTTTACTCGGGGCCTTATCATGTTTCTAGTCAAGCCGCCTAACAAAACTCGACACGGGTTCCCAAATTGGAACAACATGGCGAAGATGAATATCAGCCATGGATTATCCAAATCAAGAAATGATCCAAAAAAAATATCAAACACACTTTAGAAGGGTAAGTAATAAAGTACACATTAACTAAGTAGACAAAACCACAAAACAAAATTGATTTCCAATCTTAATTGAAATGCTCAATTATACAGGATCAAGATTTGGGGATTTTAAGGAAAGCGAGTGTCAATAGAAACAACCTGATTTGTGGCAAGCCTTGATCGATTGCTCGATTATTATTTTACTCGTGTTGAACATGGTACAAGAGCAAATTGTGTGTTTCTATCTTCCATTAGCATGCAGAGTCACCAAAAGCCATAAATTGCCCAAGTGCTGTTCTCACTCGAAGCTGTTGACAACGAATAATTCGGTAATCTAATAAATAACTCGATCAAAATGTATATTCTTTGGTAAGAAATTGATTTTAAAAAAAAAACAAAAAGAAGAGACCAAAAAAAGTAAGAGTCTGAATTGTAAGATGGATAACCTTTACATCCATGCATTTATCACTCTCCATGTTCTTTATTTGAGATATAATTCCAGCATTTCGAAATTTTGTAACCCGACTTTGAGCAAAAGGGCTTGTAGAAGCAGTGAGATTCACAATGGTCCAAATGGCAGCCGTTCTCAATCGGTCATCATTGCTCTGCAAAAAGTTGATCACAAATGACTGCGATATCTGACTTGTTGATTGAAACAGTTGGTTCATTACTGCATCCTTATGAACCTCGTTCCCGCTCGAAACATTACAAAGTACATGCATTCCCTGCAAAGCAATAACTTCTGGTAAAATACTTTCTGGTGCTTAGAAGATACAACTGCATGAACAATGGTGTTAGGTGAAAATCATCACTGCCGTTTTAGTCCTACAAAAGTGAATCGTAGATAAGGAAACCACTGAGCTAAGAAAATTAGAATCCTTAAAACATAATACGAATTAGTATCCCAGTTGTATTACCACCTTAAAACATAAAACAAATAATTCAGAAGCAAAAGAAAAAAATTAGCAGTCCATTTGGCCTACAAAGTTGACTGCCATCATATTGATTGATAAGTAGTTCACCTGGCATCCTAACTTGTAAACCTTTTTCACCTCTTAACATTCAGCACACTTTCTCCCATTTATATTTTATGAAATTCCCAAAAATTCTATCAAGTTCTGGTCCGTCTAGTCAAGTTTTTCAATTCTGATTTGGTATTTTCTTAGGCTGTAAAAGCAACAGCTGTCATACATATGAATAAACTATTCTGTTGAGATTATTGAAAGGTACGAGCAGAATGACTGGTGAAACTTCACATGTATCCACACTTTTTTTAAACCCTAGCCTCTTTCGTGTACTCTTTCAATTCCAAAGTAAATGATTTTTTTACCCGAATGGCAATTTCAGCTTTGAAAGTACCCTGCAGTTGCTTTCCAATAGCATCTAGTATCAAACCATCATTTGCAAAAACATATTCAATAGATTCCATGCATCCATCAATAAGATTGCAGACAAGACTCATAGCCTGCTCTTGCACAAAAGAATCTGGATCTGCAAATGGAAAAGAGCTTTATGTTTAATAACCATTGGTTTTGGGTTCAGGTCAGAATGTATAAACATAAAACTGGAAATGGAGTCCTACCACATACAAGACTAGCTAATAAGGAAGTTGTGAGCTCCAAAAATATCATTTCTTTACAAGTGTTGTCAGCAAGAAACAACAAGTTCCTCAAAGCCCATAAGGCGTTAGCACTTATGATTGAATGTATTGATTTTGATAAATTAACAAGCTCTTTCACACCCCCACATTTTATAAATACAGTTCTTTGGGTTGTAAGATCAACAACTATATTGCTGATAGCACCAAGAGCTGCAACCTGGAAAAAAGAGAATCAAATAGATATAAGAAGTTACAAGTATCTCCAAGAATTTGTGAAACTGGGCCTCATATTGAGCTGCAAATGTTAGATGATGATACCTGGACAGAGTTAGAAGGGTCTCGTAAAAGACGAACCAATGGATTGATGACTACTTCATTCATGAAATAACCTGCACTCAAATTCTGGAAGACATGAAAAGTAATTGCTGGTTAAAAGAAAGAAAAATATCCCTGCATCAGATAAGAGAGAAAAATATTTCAAATGCAAACAAACCTTGATTGATCGAGATAAACTCCGTAACAAAATGCAAGCAGCCACACGCACATCATCACTATTATGAGTCAGCGCATCAGTCACCAAGTTCAAGGCCTGTGGTGAATATTTTCCAAAAATATTTAGTGTTAGAAAAATCTGCCTACAACAGGAACAAAGTTGAAATTGCAAGTCTTTTGTGATGTAATAGAATGGTTAGTTTAATTCGTGATCATAACATTTTTCTTAAGCAGTAAATAGTTGAGGAGAACATTAGGTAGAAAGATTTTTTTCTACAAAAGAATAAGAAATAAAGATAATAGCAAACAGGAGAAATAAAATTTTAGTCTCAACAAAAACGGTAGAAATGATTCAATCCCTTAAATCAAGAATTGTCATATTCATGTTATTCAACTTTAATAATTTATCCATCTTGGAATAAAATTAACTGGAGAGCAGGTTATCCAGCTTGTGTTGGGAGGATAACTGACATACCACACCGTTCTTTTTACCTAAACCCTCAGCTCAACACCAGATGGTCAAGATAAATATCCTAAGCCATAAGACTTAAGCCCTAAGACTGAGCTCTGAGCCATTGGCCATAAATCCAATGTCGTAAGCTTAAACCAAAAGTCTTAAGCAGTAAGCCCCAAGCCTTAAGACTTATGCCCCAAGCCGTAAGCCCTAAGCCGTGAGCCCAAAGCCTTCAGGCTTATGTCCTGAAGTGATAAGCCCTATCACCTAAGCCTTAAACTCTAAATCTTATGTCATACGCCCAAAGCCCTAACTCTATCTCTAAGTCATACGCCGTAAGTCCTAAGTTGTAAGCCTCTAGCCCCTAAGTCGTAAGATGTAAGCTCTTAGCCTTGTCCTTGGCCCTAAGCTATGAACCAAAAGCCTTTAGCCTTAAACACTTAGCCCTAAGTCATACGCCCTAAACACCATTATGTATTGAAATATTTCTGAAGATTGTTATACTTTACTAAATGGGATTTGCAACAAAAAGTTCCAATTCATCAGCACTTCTAACGAAAATTTAGACACTAATAAAAAATACTTGCAAAATTGAAAATTTCTTAGCACGAGGGTCATGAAACATTGTTGCCTTTGAAGAGCCACCTTACTAGTTTGACAAATGCAGCAATGAAAAAGAATTTGATCCCTACTGATTGTTTTAATAGATATTTTCCAATAAAAATAATGAAGAAATTAAACCTGAAATGATAAGAAACTGGACCTGCAGCACTCCAACTTTGAACATAAATCAGCCAAAGCCAGTAGCAATCCCTGGTAACGTTTAGGATTCAATACATTCTTTGGCAAATGAATATAAACCTTTTCAATTGCATTGGTTTGAAAAGCTAATTTCTGAACATCCTCCTTTTCTTTAATCAAACAGCTAAATGCAAAGCAAGCTTCATCACCAACTTGACTTGCATCATCCAGGAGCTCAAGCAAATTGTGGATCAGTTTCATTGTAATTCTCACATCTTGCAAAAAATAAGGAGAGCAGTTTCGAATGGCAATCACACATTTGCAGGCTAGTAATCTTGTCCGAGGACATCTTTCCTTTGTCAATTCAACAATGCAAGTTAATCGTTCTTCATCCCTAGAAGGCCCAATGAACTTTGAAACGGCTTCAAAATTGTGGCTAAATATTGTGGCTAGTGACTCTAAACTAGCATCCCTTTGGCTAAGAGAACCATCGAGAAGGCTAAAAAGTTTTTCTAACACTCCAGCAGAACATAATGACTTCTGTTCTGCGATTGATTCACAAGAGCGATTGATAATACTTGCACCTAGTCCAGTGACATTTTCATTTTCACTGTATAATAATGAAAGAATATAATTGACGTCTTTTTTATGAAGAAAATCATATTTCGGAGCCAATTTTGACTGATAAATCATCTTTAGTGCCCGAGCCCCAGCATCTACAACCTGCAGAAAGAAACCAGAGATGTTTCTCTAAGATTGATAACTGTGTGTAGAAAACCAAAAAAACATAACACGTTAGTTCATTAATAATTTATTGATAGCTTTCTGCAGCAAGAAGGCAGATAAAATAAATCTATGCCCACGAGATCTTCACGCAAGAAACTTCCCCGCTTCTTTCCACCATAATACAAGATGATTTTAGAGGTTAAATTTGTACTCATATTTAGACAATAACTTTGCAACATCAAGATAATGTAATTAAAGTCCTTTCCTCTGTCGGAACTCAACTCCTCTGTCGCATTTCGGTTCCCGTAGAGTTCTAAAAAGTCAAAGAAAAAAGATAAGCCACTTAATTCGAGAGGAAAAGTAAGCTAACCTTCTCGTTTGGATTAGACAGGAGTCGAAGAAGATGAGGAATAGTACCAGCATCAAGCAGAGCCCGAACGCCGGCGTCAACGCCGCAAGCGAAGCTGCCTACAGTGGCAGCAGACTGAATGAGAGCTTGCGAATCCGAATCGCCAGCGGAGGATAAAACTTCGGCAACGGTGCAAACCACGCCTAGCTTGATAAATGAGAGCTTCTTGGTGCGGTTTCCAATGATCTGGTTCTTGAGCTCCCTCAGCGCCTTGAGCTTAACCTCGGCGTCGGAGGAAGAGAGACGTACGAGGAGGTCTGAGGACGGTTTCCGAGTCGCCGGAGAAGCTGAAGTTGGCATAGTCGGCGATGGAACTGCCGGTGAGCATAGAAAGCCAATCCAGTGAGCTCCAGGAAAGGAGCTGAAGAGAGGGGAAGGAGAGAAGCAGCAATCAAAATCAACTTTAATCATTTCCAATCAAAGTAAAATTTTCAGAGCAGGCCGTTTCCACGTGCATGGCACGTGTTTTATCCAATTTTAATCCTAATGCAACGCAGACAGGACTCCTGTCACAGGACACAGGAGACAGCTACTTAATTAATTAGGTTTAATTCCGTTAATTTGTTTCGAGATTTCATTTAATTTCGTTCTCTCTAAAATAATTAAATAAATATAATAAATTATTTTGATTGGTCGACGTGGGTGTACAGAGTACACCGTACACCCCTAATTAGGGGTAGGCATGGGTCGGTTTGGGTCGGGTTTTTTGCCGACCAGTACCGACCCATTTGGGCTTTGGTCCCAAACTCAAAACCAAAGACCGACCCAAAACCCGATCTCTATGAGACAACACGACCCAAACTCATTTGAGTTGGGTTGGGTTGAGTTTGGTTTTTGGTCCCATACCACGAATCTCCTCATTATTACGTCGTCGTTCAGCGATTTTCCCCTGAATACCCGCTGGCTTTCGCTGATTCTGCCGCCCAGAATCCCTTCTCGAGCGCAGGTCGAATGGGGCTTTGATCTAGGATAGCTCTGGCTTCTTCTCGGCGGAAGTTCTGCCTGGAAAACCTCATTGTAGGAGGAGATCGGAGCGCACAGACAGACCCTTGTGAACGACGTCGCCATTTTTAACGGGGTGCATTTTCTGAGCCTGTGTCTGTTTGAATTTCCCGGCTTGTTTTCCGTCGATTTCGCGATTGTTTTCCAGAGTGTTAAGTCAGTTGGTTGAATCTCCGTCGATCTGGAAATGTTTCTCCAGAGAGTAACCACTTACATTACTCTTTAATACCAGGGCTTCCTGTGACACGTCCATTGCATTTCATGCATTATTTCCCGAAGCACATTTGATTACAGAGATCGAATTACAACAGTTCTTTAGGTCAACCATTTCTCCTGATTGGAACGGTCCGATTGGGAAATATTCTCTCGAAAGCTGTTAGAACAATGCAATTCCCATTTCAAACTTCGGGAATTGGTCAAACTAAAAGCAAGCTTACGGGTTTTGGGTCGGGCCGGCGGGTTTTGTAAAAATAAAAGTCCGACCCAAAACCCAAACAAATAATATAAACCTGACCCAATTTAAAAAAAATTCAAATTTTACATCAACAACCCGACCCATAAGCTGCGGGTCGGGCTTAGACCGTGGGTCGAACTTGGGTTGCCCACCCCTACCCCTAATAGTAATACATTGAAACTGGCCACTGGCCACTGGCCACATATATTTAGAGCAAAAGTTACATAAAAATTAAATAATAATAATAATAATTACGTCATAAATATATGATCGTGATTCAGTGTATATTCCGAGGGTATCTGCAAATAATATCTCAAATTTTAAAATTAATTAATTAATAAATTAATCAATCAGATATAAATACTGTATTATCTTGTATGATCATTGATTTATGTTAAAGTGCGAGACATTGATGAAATTCAGTTGGTTCTAAGCTAAACAAATGAAAACCGAACCCAATAAGATATAGATCGTTAAATTTCCCTCCTAGATTTCAATCATTCTTCGGTCTAAAATCATTAAATTTTACGTTCGAACCATTGCATACTCCGTTGCTTTTTATCAATGAAACATGCTCTTGACCACGAAACATGCGTGATCGCAGGGTGGCGGAAAATGCTCTGTCGACCATGGGCGGTTGCCCGGAATAAGAACTCCCTCTAAAGGAGAAAATTATTTCATATAGATATTTCAAAAGATTCGGAATACACACTTAAAAACTTAGAATCTAGATGTGTCTATTTTGCTCGAAGAACCGGAATTCCGGCGAGATGGATCGAGCAAAAAGAAGAGGAAAGATGAAGCTAGGCCATGACTTCTCCGGCGAAACAAGGTCTGTATTTCACTTGTGTGAGGTTCTTGGTGGCTAATTCTACGTCGCAGCAATCTATTCCTCCTGTCTGTCGTGTTCACAGAAAAACAAAAAACAAAGATCACTGCTGGGCTTCGGTTCGGTCCGGTTCTTAGGGAACTCGAAAACCCAATTATTGTTTTCATTTTTATATAAAAAAACAGGATTGGATTGCGTTTTCAACCGAGCTAATCTGAAATCTAGTTGAATTTGTTCCAAAAATTTAACTAAACGAGAATAATGTGATTTAACATGATTTGGAAAATAAATACTGAACAAGAGCAACTCGAACTGAACCGAAATTATCTGTTCAATTCGAGCAATTAGGTTTAGTTGCGAGTGAGTTTTTGATTCTGTATTCAGAACTGAAAATCTAATAGTACAGTTCAGTCGAGTCAATTGGAAAAGTGAACCGGATCGAACCATGTCCATACTTAGTGAACTTAATCAAACCGTGGAGGATAAAAGATCAGTATGAAATCTAGCCCAAACCAAACCAAATTCAAATTAACCGTGATTCTAACCTATCTTGGTCTAAATCTAACAAAATGGTTCCTGTATCCCCACTTTGGTTTCAAACGATCAGGTTTAGTTTCCTAAAATCAGACCAAAGCAAACCAAACCGAACCTAGTCGCGTCCAAGTTCGATGAAGCAAACAAATAAAGGAAAGCAAATAAAAATAAAAACCAGGACTCACCTCCAAGGGCGCCATTGCAGGAGAAAAAACTTGAACTCTGGAGATTGAATCTGCAGAATGGTTGCCAGAAAACGAGCAAGAAGAAGTCAAATTCCTGGACCATTTCTTCACGAAATTAGACACAAATCTCTCTCCATCTCTGTCAATGGATTCCATAAAAAAAACATGAGGAGCTTCGCACGGATTATCATTAACCCATCTAGTATTAAACATAAACAATGGCGGTTTAGCTCTCGACCAAGGAGCGAAGGTCTCCAATGGCTTCCTCAAGAAATTTCTGGGCAAAATGTTTTCGTAGATATGAGCTGAATAGCCCCACGAAACAGACAATGTCCAGTTTGTCGGCCTGTGGTAGCAAATGGTTTGTTGGACTAGCCGGGAGTGGTCGGCCGCCGCCGCCGTCATCAGGTGGTTTATCGCCGCCGGCCGGCTCATCGCCGGGAAGATTGTGTCGACGTTGTCGATGTGGTGGAGAGATAGGATCGGTGTTTGTGGGTGGGAGGAGAGGAACCCTGATAGGTCTCCCTGAAAATCAATCTGAAAATCACCATGAATTGTTGTTTGTTAATCGTCGTCGTAATTTAGTGACAAAATTATTTATAAATTGCACAATAAATTATTAATTTTTTTAAACTAAAAATGTTTTTTTCGATGTGGATTTATCTCTTTAATCCAATGTTTTTGCCTCTCTTTTTTCGTCTTTCTAACCCAATTTCATTGAGAATTGACATACTTCGAAATCACTAAAATCACTGAAATCGGGTCTATGCAAATTCATAGGGGTGTTAATTGGGTCAGTTCAACGTGTCAAAATGTGAAAACCAAACTACAGTAAAGGAGTGAACAGAATTGGACATAAACCGTTGTCCGCGAAACTGTTAATTTTGATCCAATTTTGATCTTAATTCTTGAAAACCATGAAACAAGGACTATAAGTCAAAAATTGATACAAAATTGAATAAATCACAACTAATACCAAATAAAGCTCGATCTAAATTCAAGAACGGGTTTCAAATCTAATTTAATCACTTCAAATTCAATTCAATTCAAATATAATAAAAAAAGTAATTATTTTTGTAAATATGTTATCGTACCCTACCAAATTATAATTGTACTGGGTTCTAGTTTAGTTCTGTTCCTTCTTAGACTGGATCCATCTCACCCCAATTTGGTTCAACTCTATTACGGGTCATCTCAGTTATTCACTAAATTGAGTTCAATTTCAATTTTATAAAAATCGAACGGCGTGAACAGGTCAATTCATTCTAAAAGTCGACAGTCCCCAGTCCAGCCCTACAAATACTTTATGTTTCAAACATACAGAGAGAAAGAGAGATAAAATGTAGCGATAGAGAGAGACAGCGAGATGGAATCTAGCGATAGAGAGAGAAAGTCTTTGAAATACCTGGTGAAACCCTGGCTGACGAGTAAGAGAAAACCCTAAATCAGTTAGACATGAATACAGCATGTTATCACTAACGCCCAAATATGGATATCGATCAATGCATGCATCCAATCTCGTAGACAGCAATTCCACGAGAGGATAACTCAAAGCATAGCCAGCTCCACCAAAAGCCATTCCATACGAAAGATGATAATTCGACTTAACGCATTCCGAGCTCATCCCGATATAGAAATGCTTCCGATGATCGAATCCGGCCAAAACCTCGACCAAATTATCGACGAACAAAACTGTATCATCGTCCGCCATTACGTACCATCTTATGTTCTTGTCTCTCTCTTTGAATGTCTCCAAGATTGTTCGAAACATGCGCACTTGAATCTTGTTGCGCATTCTTCGATATGCCGGGAGGTGGCGTAAATCCTCGTTGACTCGAACCGGCGGCCAAGAATCCGGCCATGGAAGGTCGTCCCCGGACGGGGGCCGGTCCATGAAGACATAGCCGCGGGTGACGTTTGGTCGCCACCATGACTCGGTGTAGAATCGTTTGAATTCCCACGTGTTCATCGAGCCGATTACGGCGAAAATGACATGGCTTATATTGGTCGGAGTCGTTGTCGGGTTTTTACGATCTTCGGGCGGAGGAATGGGCGACCATTTTCGATGAATTGGAGCTAAAAGATAGTAAGATTTATAATCCGGATGATGACCTAGAATTACATAAAGCAAGAACAAAATAATGGCGGAAAAAGTGAGAGCTTTGCACCATAGTTCGTTGAGCGAAGGTTTGAGCTTTTGCTGAGCTTTGTCGCGGTCAACAATGGCGGTCGAGGAAGAAGAAGAAAACATATTTGCAGGAAGAAGATGAAGAAGAAGATGAACAGATTAAAATGCAAACCCATGGTTCATTTTTGAACTGGGTTTCGTCCTTTTGAAGGTTCGGAAAGACTGGTTTTATGGCTTTACAGGTCCGTGATTCATGTTCAGGTTAGACAAGACATGTGATTGGAGTTTCAAAAATCATGTAAATCGTCGAGAATCGTGAAGAAATTAGCCTTTGAGTTCGTGGAAGATCAAGGTCTTCGAGGACTTGCTTTTTTTATGATAGAAAACGTCAAATTTTCTAGCAAAATAAAAACCCGGATGAACCGGTCTAATCCTATCCATTTTCGTGACTAATTTACGACGGTGGAACCTTTTGCTTGGTTTTTTTTTTAAATATCGACTTGATTCAATAGATCAATTTCTGTAAAATTAAACATAAACTCAAACTTAATAGATAAATTAACCATAACCGATCCAAGTTCAGATCAATTTTGTTTTTGAATCTACATAAATATTCACTTTATGCTGGTCAAGTTCAAATTGGTTTTTTTTAAAAAGTAAAAAACCGAACCGATCAAAT
Source organism: Begonia fuchsioides (assembly GCA_003255005.1). Lineage (NCBI taxonomy): Eukaryota > Viridiplantae > Streptophyta > Magnoliopsida > Cucurbitales > Begoniaceae > Begonia > Begonia fuchsioides. The sequence goes on from QAOC01032784.1 coordinate 158,763, forward strand.
TCAAATAATCAATTTAATTGCAACCTAAGATTTAAATCCAACGCTAGATTTGCGGCCAAGTCAGGCGTCGAACAAGTAACTCGTCACAAACCCTACACAATAAGCAAGTATAAAAATATTGAGCCGTTAATTGCAAGGTTCTTGAAAAGGATATAAAACAAGATATTGAAAAACGAACCCATCTGTGCTTCCGTGGCTTTTGTTTGACCAAACTTATTCTATTTCGTGCTTCTCCAAGAGCTGAAAAGGCTGGGTTAAGTTAACCAAACTCAACCGGCCGTTTGGTTTGAACTGTTTAGATCAAATTAACTTGACTTGAGTCTCCGTGACTCAATTTAGCCTTAGTTGTTTAAACTAGGTACAATCCGGATCAGACTAGTTTTGGACTGAATTAAAATCAGAATCATAAAATATGCGCTGATTTCATACTACAAAAAATAAAAATATATTTTTTATTATATTTAAATAGAATTTTGAGTGATTAGACTAAATTTAGAACTAGTTTTTTAATAACTATATTGGGTCTATTTAATTTTTAGTCAATTTTTATCCGATTTTGGGTTGCCCAGTTCCCATTTCATGATCCAAAACTGGCAATTCTGATTCGGACCACGATTTCGATCTAGTTCCTTAATTTAAACTGCATTGGATATACCAATTTTGAGCAATGATGATTTGAGCATGATCCGATAAAATTCACATTTGATAAATAATGATTGATGCAATAATTATAAGTTATCATGAGAACTTAAGTCGTAAATAGATTAAAAAAACGAGTGCATAGCAAGTTATGAATCTTGGGGCCGTCGAACGATTGTTTTTGTTAGATTCTAGAGAAGATCCTCGTGGATGCTCCGAATGAATCGCCCGTGGAATCTCCTAACACGCCGTGTAAACAGGCCAATTCGCCATATTACAGACGAGAGCTTCCTAGGCTGCCAACATTTTTTGATCCTTCCCGTCAAATGACGCCCATGCAAGGCCTTGGCTGTTGAGCGGGACGTGCACTCGGAGAGTCACGTGCTCTGTCAGGATCAACGGCCGGAATGATAAAGAATGCGGGCATATTGGAGTAAATAGAGTGCCCAAAACCTGAACAAATCAGTTCAAAATTCGAACTTCACCACCAAGAACATCCAAAAACATAATCCAACTCTCAACTACTTTGGGCAGAATCGAACTGGGACCTTGGCTCGGACCGAAACCACTAGTTTCGGTCTAGTTTCGGCATAATTTTAAAAAATCGTGCGATCAGAACTGAATTATAAGCTAAAAAATAATTCAAAATTTGATAAGATTCACTCTAAATAAAATTTAAAATAAACAAAAAAATCAGTCTAAAACTGATCCAATCACTCGAAACTCACTCTAAATGTAATACTTTTTATTATTTTTTAAAAATATGAAATCAAATTTAGACCAATTAAAATTGTATTGTATTTAACAATTTTTGTTTCAATTTATTTTAAAATTGGACTGAATTGGACTATGCCCACCTTTGTTCTCAACAATAAACACAGATTAGATATACTTGAGGATGGCCAATCGATCCTCCTCCAGCTGCCAATGAATACGCAGTACTACCTGAAGTTGTACAGATGTCACGATAGACGAGTTGCAATAGCATTCCAGATTGGTAAGATAAGATGAAATTGTTGGAAAAAAAATCAGAATACCGTAGAAACGTGAGAAATACTGATTAACATAATTCCCAGAAAAACGTTCTTGGCAGTCTCCTAGAAAGAATTGTCTTTCCAAGTAAGTTCCCAGGAAAGATTGGATGGTCACAAACGAGCACACTTAAATATCAATTTCCTTGACAGAACTTACATGTATAATACAATTGCACCACTAACAAGGCGGTATAAAAATAGTAGCAGATGCGATCTAAAAATATGAAGAATTTTTTTTTCACACCGTAAAATATAACAGCCAAGAAGAAAGAAAAAAAATAAATACTAAGAATTTTACTTAGAAACCTAAATCGGAAAAAACCACGGGACTGAGTCCAGAAAAATCTAACTATGAAAAATAATAATTTTAAAATATTTTTTAGAATCGAATATTCTAAAAATATTTGCTAAGAGAAATTAACTACTCTTAGAACTCATAATGTGCACAAAGTACCACACCTATTTTTGTCTGACGTTATTTCTTTTCTTTCTCACAAAAAATATTTTTTGATGATTCTTGCTGGGATGATTTTTACACTCCCCTCAACTCTCTATTTACAGGGGATTTGGGAGACACCTTTCTAAAAAAGAGAAGGGCGCTGGTAAACCAAAGGAAGACTTTGTCCTTTGAATTAAAGTATGAGGGACCATAAAAAATTCTTCGATCTGTCATGACCTCATTCAAGACAAGATTTGATTCTTCGGTTTCAAATTCATTATTAGCTGCATCACAGATAACACGACACTGCAATCTGTCTTATCGTGATACTTATCAGACCAGTTAGAACCGAATCCAGACATTCTTTGAAATTCTCGCTATCTAAACCATGTTAAAGATAAAATGTAAGCATAAAATGAGATTTTTTTTATTAATTCTTGGAGAGAATCGTAGAACAGAGGACGCGAAACGGGTCATAAACCCTAGAGATCCCAAAGAAAATGCAACGATCGTAATTCAAGGTTTACAGACGTTCGAAGGATTGTCAGAATCGTTCGATCTTTTAAAAATCAGGTCTTTTTTTTACCTATTTAAGAAAAATCAGGACTATTTTTAATTTTAACCATGATAATTAAAATATGCCTTCGACTATTCGTCATCGTTCCTTCTCCCGCGCCTACTACCCTGACCGGCGCCGGAGCTCTATAGCCCTAAGTTAACCATCCTTCTTTCTCTCGTTCTAGCGACCATGGACTCTCTGCATTCTAGCTACAGAGACGAAGACTTCGATGTAGACGACTCAGCTCGCCCCATTATCTCCCAAAACAGCATCTAAGTCCCGCGTCTCTGAGCGATGCAATTGCTCGCGCATGATTCCGATCAAGTCTTTGTTTTTCGCCCATTGGATTTGGATGGCCCGAAAACAAGTTTTTTACTCGAAGATGGTTTCCTTGAATTATTCTAGAGTTACTCCATCTCCTCTTTTATTATAATATTTTGGTATTTTAATATATAATTTATATAATAAATATAATAAATAATTATTTATAATTTAATACATTAATTATATTTTTATTAAATTAATCATAATTCTTCGTGTTAACACGTAATACAAGTGTAAAAAGGTAGGATAAGAAGGTGGCCTTATCGTTATTTTTCTGTATTTACAACTTGTCGTAGTTATTCGTTGGATGGTGAAATTATAATAAAAACATAGTCATTGTCACCGAAGTTTGATATTTTCCCCTTGAAAAACATGTTTCCTAACAAGAAATCTATCCTCGTTTCTGTCCTTAGATGATCGGAAAATCCTATTATGGACGGGGAGTTGAACCCAATAACAAAAGGTTGCTCATGTGATTTTAATTAACATCGTAGTTAGAGGAGAGCACAATTCGACCCGATTTTATTTTAAAATAGAATAAGAACTCGGTTTTAGATTTTCAGAACTAGAATCGAAACCAACTGTTTCGGTTGCAGTTCTAGTTTTAATCTGATTTTATTTTATATTTTTAAAAATAAAATATATATTTTTATTATATCCGAGTCAGATTTTAAGTAATTGAGTGGATTTATAACTAATTTTTAGATTTATATCATGTTTTATTAGAATTTAGGTCGGATTTTACTCAATTTTAGAATTTTTTTAACCAACAGTTTCGATTTTAGTTTCACAATTTTTTACTCTTAAAGACCGGAACCGGCCCATAACTAGAATAAAACTGACAGTTCTAGTCCAATTTGTGATTTCGATCTGATTTTGCCTACCCTTAGTCATAATTTTAATTTTTTTTTAATATTTTGCCTGATTGTGAGGTTAAAATCAACGAAAAATTAAGCATTGAATCAACCATTGTTAACAAATAGTGATAACTCAGTCTCATACGACATACGTTTATCTTTTATTTTATTTTTTAAAATTATTTATTTAATTTGAATAATAATTTGAGCAATAGTAGAATAAAAAGGACTTCAAAATAATCCAAGGACTTTACATAAATTTACGATAGTCCAAGGACTTTACATAAATGTACGATAGTCCAAGGACTTCAGAATAAAACTAAATAAATTTTTTCTGCTAAAATAATGCTCAAAGGTTTTTGCCTGTCTCTCTTGCTGCCTCTAAACCCCATCTCATCCCTGCCATTGTTGAAGAGTCACAGAGAGAGCAAGAGATGGAAGAGAGATTAGCAAACTCATGGCGTCTCACGATCAACGAGAAGCAATTCATTGAAGCTGCTCTCCTCAGTGATCTCAGAATCGATGGACGGCGTCCTTTCGATTACCGCAACCTCAGCATTAAATTTGGCAGGCAAGCTTATGTTTCTCTCTCGTACACACACGCGCATGCTCAATCTCTCTCTATTTTTTCATTGTTTGCGAACAATGTCTGTGGTTCAGGGACGATGGTTCGTCGGAGGTACAACTAGGTCAGACTCATGTGATGGCTTTTGTGACCGGAGAGTTGGTTCAACCTTACCGTGACCGTCCCAACGAGGGCACACTTTCTGTCTTCACTGAATTCTCTCCCATGGCTGACCCTTCCTTTGAGGGCGGTCGTCCTGGAGAGTTTGCTGTAGAATTGGGGCGCGTAATTGACCGGGGTCTACGGTATTTATCATAGCACTATTCTCATTTCCAATAAAATTCTTGGCGTTTTTTTTCCATTATATATGTTGTGGAAATAAAATGAAGTTGCTTTATTTATTTAACATTTTATTATTTTGCATATGAAAATTGAAAAGTTTTTTAGCTCTACCAAGAAAGCGTGAGGTCAATTGTGATACTGAATTTGAATTTAATTGTTTTACAATTCGATTGAATTAAGAAAGGAGTAGTGTCTTCACCTCCTTTGAATTCATGTGTATTAAAATTAACTGAGGATTAAAAGATGTAATGCAGGGAGAGTAGAGCGGTGGATACAGAATCTCTGTGTGTTGTTTCAGGGAAGTCTGTGTGGGCTATCCGTATTGATCTTCATATTCTCGATAATTGCGGGTAAGCTGTAGTGTATTCATCACTACATTTTTTCAGAGCCAACTTGTTAAAAGTGGTAGGTTCTGATAAGTTTTCTAATTTTCATTTCCAATTTGGAGCAGAAATCTTGTAGATGCTGCCAATATCGCTGCATTGGCTGGTTTATTAACATTTAGGAGACCAGAATGCTCATTAGGAGGGGACAATGGTCAAGAAGTAATCGTACATCCTCCTGAGGTTTGGTCTTCTAAGATTTTATAATTTGGAAGAATTAAATTTAAAAAATGATGCTTCTATTGAAAGCTTGATCGATAATATAGATAGCAATTATTTACTCAAGATGAACTTTAATCAACGGATGAATTCTAGCAACCATGACATAATCTTATAGTTAAAAAAATCTTGGAGAAATAATATGAACCTTGGCGGGCCGAACAACAAAATCATATTTTAACTGATTTAGGCAGTGTACGTAGCGTATCTTAGTAATATGCCACCAGAAATTAATTATATTCCTTGGGTCAAGAAGTGGGAGAAATAGTTCCAACAATGTATTAGAAGCTTAATTAAAACAGTAAAGATTAAGTTACTACGTTCATTTATAGATGTCCATAAATGCTTACTTTTGCAGGTCAGGGAACCACTTCCGTTGATTATACATCATCTTCCTATAGCAGTGACCTTTGCATTTTTCAGTAACGAAGGCAGCATGGTAGGCAGCATTCTTCTTCTATCGGTTTCTTGTGGTTTTTTATTTCTTTTCATGATTGTTAAGTTTAGGTTAACATAATTTCTTTAATTTTATGGCTGCTTATGTAGGTGGTTGATCCAACTCATTTTGAAGAGGCTGTAATGAGAGGAAGGATGACCATTACACTTAATTCCAACGAGGATATCTGTGCTATTCAGAAAGCTGGAGGGGAGGGTGTGTCAGAGACCGATATTTTTCGATGTTTGAGAATTGCTTGTGTGAAAGCTGGTGATATGACGACTAAAATAAATTCTACAGTGAGTTATTTTTAGTTGAAATAATTAATTTATAATCTGAGGTTTTATTTTTATTTTTGTAAGTTGTAATATACTCATTGTAGAATGTTGAACAATTAAAATTTATCTGTAAAATTTCTTTCATAGTTACGTTGTATTTAAATAATTGTCTAGTTTTTTACTCATAATTGAAAAATTAATGGTTCTGTTTATTTTCCTAGAATTAAGGAGAAATTGCAATAAGTTTTGAAATAGTTTATTTATTATCCTTTAGGTTCTTATATTAGGATTAAGTTTTACTATTTTGAAATGATGAAGAAATTCTTTTTATCCCCCAAAGAAGTATCGAATGATATTATTTAAGCATTGTCTTTATCTGCTGATGTATTAGCACAATCGTTAAAGTTGAATTTGGCTTTTTCTATATAAAATTTAAATGTTCCCCCCTATGAATTTGATTTATGAGGTGTTTAGCCATTTGAAGCCTCTCAAGAGATTGCCAGTGTTGTTCTTTCACGTTTTTGTTGAACATATTGAGCTACAGAGTAGTTAACACTACTTGAACCTTAGGAGGAAACTTGAATTGCTCCATTATCTTTTAGCTGGTTTTACCTATAATTTTTTTTGGTTAAAAACTATTGGAAGTGTTTAACAAGATCCAATAGTATTTTTTTCTTGCGAAAGTCTATTTGTGATCACTTCTGCATTTTGTATTAATCAAGTGCTTCTAACTTATGTAGGTTGAAGCTTATAACACTGAAAGAGCATTACGAAAGATCAAACGCCATCCTTCTTCTGTTCTTCCTAGTGGTAAAGTAGCTGGTGATTTGCAAGATGATTTGAAGGGTGTTGAGGAGTCTCAATTGAATCATGTAAACAGATTGAATTTGAAATCTGAGGGGACTGTTTCCAGTCAATGTGAAAGCACTGTCGATGGCAAAGTACCACCAAAACAAACTGACAAGAAAGACGAGGATTCTAAGAATTTCACTGGGGGTCCCTCAAGTTGGTATGTGTTTTTGAGTACTCAATTTTATTGTTTTGCTATCAATTATTGGCATTCTTATTATTATAAACTGCTCTGATCTTGCACTATCGTTTTGGCATTACTTGAAACTAGGTTTCAATTCATTTGATGAAAAAATGGAACTTCTTTGCATAAATATGTAAATGAATATTGATTTTTTTTTACGTTAGCATGTAATTCAAAATTGCTTTAAAAAAATCTTTGTTTGAAACATCCCCAAATATTGGATGCACCAAAGAAATATAAAATGAAGCAGGAACAAGATCAACCAAGAATGATTGATTGAACGTTAAAATACTTATTACAAATGACAAATAACTCGAGAAACTAGCTTCTTCCCGAGGACAGAACCCCTAAAATCACTACTACCCAATTTTTATTGCATTTCTCCTCTAGTCCCTTTCCTTTATGATTCATCCCACTCCTACAAACTCCTATGCCACAGAGAACTCCCACTAAGGTCTATCACAAACCTGTAATCACTCCCCACCAACAAACAGTCGCAATTCTACTAAAGTTATTTACTAATTTTTTTTGGTTATAGGATGTTTAGCCAATCTAGATATTGATCCCGAGTCTAAGAGGAGTTTGAACTTCATATTATGACGAAAATACCTACTTTAACGAGGGTGTGCATAAGATACATATCCACGTGGAACAAATTTTAGTTGTTAATACTAGGGGTACGACCTGTGAGTTTGGGTTGGGTTTTGAGAGAAAATTATCGAACTCGATCCGATCTAAATTCGACACAAAATTTTAGATTAGTTTTAGTTCTGATTTATTTTTGGTTTCATAAAATTCAAACTCAGGAGTTATCGACCTAAACTAACTAAAATTCAATTTTCATAGATTTTTTATTGATTGATTAAACAACCGAATCCGATCGGTGAGTTATTGTAAAATTAGATTCGAACTCAATTCGATCATATATTCAATTCAATCTAAATTTTTAGGTTGGTTTCGATTTGGGTTCATATCGATTTTTTTTCAAATTAAAAATCGATCTACTCTGATTCAAATAGTCAGCTTGGATCGGATTAGTGGGTCGATCTGATCGATTGCCACCCCTAGTTAATCACTTATTGCAAGTTACAGCAGGAATCGATGCTGAAAATGCATGATTGGATTCTTATCATTACAGGATTGGGTTCAACACTCATTAATAGATATAAGAAAAGAAAAAACCAGAGAGAAACTACCAAACAAATGAAAAACTTGCATGAGTTGTTGGATCTCACGGAAAAAAGATTGATTGAAACAGTACTGAACTAAAACCTTAAGTAACTAACTATTACTGCACTATGTCATTCTGATCTTTGATGGTTGTTTTTAAGGTAACCAAGCAAAATGATTCATGGATATCCATGGGTTTGAATGCTTAGCTACATCTACGAGACTATAAACACCAATATGTTATTCACTCAGAAACATAAATATTCTTTTATTACGATTTCATTTAATTCCAATTTTTTGATCTTTTTTTCTTCAGGGATCCCTACTCGGAGTGTGTTGATCCAGAGCTTTTAAAAGCTACCCTTGCTTCACGGGGTACACTTTTTTGGTCATCTATTTTATCCAGTTTTGATCTCTCTACAAGTAGTTGATATGGTTCTTGATTCACACTAATTGCCGTTCACTTAATTACAATCTTCAACTAAAACAACAAGAACTTGCGGAGAAAAAAACGATAAAAATCTTACCAGTCATTTTGAATGGCTGAAATAAAGGAGTTTTTTGAAGACAGAAGAAGCTTAGTTATCACTGCCGCGTACATGAATCCCAGAAAGAAAATAGAGCAGCTGATTACAAAGAACCATCCCCACAAATAAATTTTTTTTTCTGCAAAACAATAGATATGAAGGAGCACATTTTCAGAGTGAATGTTGAATGTGTCATGGAAATCTCAAGTTTTTACTCATAATTTTACTGATTTTTTCCGTAGCTTTCTCAATCTCATCATTGTCCTCCAAATTTTTTTTAATTTTTTTACGATCAAATCCAAAATTACAGATATTACTCCAGAAAGATCATACCGAATAAGACAGAAAAACAATTCAATTGAAATTAAATGAAAAATAGCTCGATAATTCGAAGCTTCAAATACAACTGTAAGTCTTCAACCTCAAGTGATTCAAACAGAATTCGCTAGTTTCAAAATCGAAGGTTTAGCTCGAAATTATCGAGCTCGAAGGTATCGTGTAAAACTGAAAGTTCTAGCTGAAGAAAGAAATAACATGGCTGAAGAGAAGATAGACGAGATGAGTTGGACTAGAAAGCTTTACCAGCTTCTCTGTCTTCATCATCTTCCCAAACTTCGTGTTGTTCCAATGGACGCAAAGGAGAAAAGAAAGCCTAAAAAAATAAAACCGGTTCGGGACAGGAAATTGATAACCATGACCGGATCTGTGTGTTTCGGGAATTAAACCGGAATCGAGCCGCCAAATGGTTCGATATTTTTAAAATAAATTGAAAAAAATAGATTTTATTATACTTGAGTCGTCTTCTTCGTGGAGAGAAGGGAGAGAGAGATCAGTCAGTAGCTATGGCGAACGCAGATGTAGAGGCTTTAAACTTCTAGCCTGAGGACGATGATCTTATGGACGAAGAAGGAGCAGTCGTCGTTGAACAATCTCTTCAAGCTTCTCTCCCTAAGCTCAAGTCCGCAATTACCGGCGGCGCATTGTTCGACGCCCCAAAGAAGACCAAGGGCCGTGGTTTCCGTATAGATTTTGATGCCAATCGCAATACTCACCTCTCTGGCTCTGATTTCGACTCCCTCAGGTCCTCGGACGGACCTGGTCCCCAGCGATGTTCGTCTTTCTTCCTTTTATGTCTCTTTCTTGCTTTCTATCTGCCTATTTTGGTTCTCTTTACTGTGCTACTCGGTTTGTTTTATCCGAGTCCTTTCCTCCTC